>CAUYRH010024457.1:0-40257 GCA_963574655.1 Perodicticus potto | reverse complement strand
CTACTCCTTTGAGCCACAGGTGCCACCCTATTTATTTATATTTTTATTATTTTTTTTTGAGACAGAATCTCACTATGTTTCCCTCGGTAGAGTGCCATGGCATCACAGCTCAAAGCAACCTCAAACTCTTGGGCTTACGCGATTCTCTTGCCTCAGCCTCCCACGTAGCTGGGATTACAGGTGCCCACCACAACACCCGGCTATTTTTTGATACAGTTGTTTAGCTGGCCCAGGCTGGCTTTGAAACCCTCGGTGTATGTGGCTGGCACCATAACCACTGTGCTACGAGCACTGAGCCTATTTATTTATTTATTTATTTTTGAGACAAAGTCTCAAGCTGTCACCCTGGATAGAGTGCCGTGGTGTCACAGCTCACAGCAACCTCAAACTCTTGGGCTTAAGTGATTCTCTTGCCTCAGCCTCCCAAGTAGCTGCTCCCTTCTTTTTTTTAGAAAATCTCTTTCCAGATGGTTAGTTCCTCTGACAATGCTCCAACGTGTCTACCTCCCACTACTGATTGTCCTTGTAAGAGGTCTACACACTCATTTAGAAATTGATAACCAACTTCCTATAGGGTGACAATTGTCTTTATGGTCTATCCTGCTTGCTTCCTGCTCTCAAAGACGATCTATGGCTCTTCTGAAGTGTTTATTACTGTAAGATAGATAGAAGCCAACCAATAACACCTTTATGTCCCACATATATGTTACCTGCCGATCATGTACGACTTCACTTATGGAGTATTTAAAATCCTTCCACAGAGGAACAAGTCTGGTAGAAGACATCACCTTGCTTATCTCTTTGTCTTCCTCAGGACCAACTGGTACTTAAAAACCTGTGGGAATCCAAAAGAGGCTAGCTTAGCCACCTCTACTTTTCCAGGGTCTAGAAATCAAAGGGCAAGAACCAGGAACTCATGTTTATTGAACACCTTTTGAATGTCGGGAACTATGCACAGTAAGACAGGTATTACCTACCTGTACAACCCAGTAAAGCAGGTATTATCCCCATTTTATAGATGAGAAAACTGAGGCTTGCAGAGGGTAAATAAAGGAATTGGGGATTGAATATTAGCATTTTTCTATCACAACACGGTAGAATATTATGGATAAGGGAAGCAGAGAAACCTTGAGAGAGGCTAGAAAAGAATATCCTTACAGGCAAATAATAGTTGTTTGCTTTTTGTGGTATATCAGGAAAGCATTTTGTGAGGACTAGGGGGTTCTCAAAATGTGGTCCCTGGGCCTTCTGCATCAGGATTTCTAGGGTGTGGGGGAGGTCTTAAAATACAGATTCCTAAAAGAAAACCCAAAAAAACAAAAAACAGAGATTCCTAGATCCCTGCCTACCTTAGACCTACTGAATTAGAACAATGGACCCAGGAACCTTCACTTGCAGCAAACTCCCTAGGTGATTATATTAGCATTCAAGTCTGACTACTAACTTAGGAAATGGAGATAAGGGGCAGCTAGGACTAAGAGTCAGCCCACCTACCACAGATGGGAGAAAGATCGAGCCATTTGGCCTTGCAGGCATCCCCAGGCTTGTTGACTCAGACAGCTGTCTTATATGAGGTACATCTGCTGTTTGTTCCTCTCCCCTTTCCCTTCTATTTGATCTTCATGAGGACAGACCTATTTTTTCCTGGTTGGACTGTGAATATATCTTACTTTTAACCATCCCCTTCTGTCAGGGAGTCATTACTAATGTGAAAATGGGCTTGTTTTTCTCCATTTGTAAAATGAAAATGCCTGGCTGGGTTCAGTGGCTCATGCCTGTAGTCTCAACACTTTGGAAGGCCAAGGTGGGAGAATTGCTTGAGAGCATGAGTTCCAGACCAGCCTGGACAACATTGCAAGACCCTGTCTCTAAAAACAAAAAGAAGGAAGGGAAGAAGGAAAGAAGGAAGGAAGGAAGGAAGGCAGGCAGGCAGGCAAGCAAAAAATGCCAATCTCTTGCGCCAACTCCACAGGTGTGTTGCAGAGATCAACCTGGGTATTTCATGTGAAAACCCTTTTAAATGTACTCTGAAGCTACAAACAATTACGATAGCTGTTTTTAGGCTGACCTGATTCCTGGGCAGATGACAACTCTATTTCCTTGCAACCTTATTTTGTAACTTTTCAGTTGTTTTAGAAACATGACAGCTAAGTTTACAGTCTGCCCACCAGAGGGCAATGGAGGTCAACCTTGCCTGCCAGATGAAGGAAAACCCCAGCAGTTTGGAGGAACTTGCAGTTGGTTCCCAGCGTGTGATCCCCAGACAAGCAGCATCAGCATCATCTGGGAACGTGTTAGAAATGGAAATTATTGGACCCCATCCCAAACCTACTGAACTGAAAACTCTTGAAGTTAAGGACCAACAATCTGAATTGTAACAATCTCTCCACCTGATGTTATTCACACTGAAGGGTGAGAACTAGTGTACAGAGCTGTTGGAGTCCCATATCAGTTTGGCCTGAACTTCCTGAAGCAAGATCAGTAGAACACATCCTCTAGTATGGCTAAGCCAAACCCCCCTGTGTTGCCACAGAGACTTGATGGCTGGACTTGGGGAGGGAAACTCATCATTATCTCATATGTGTAGAGTAGTTTGGAGCCCACAACAAAGCTTTTGCATTGATTACTTAGTTCTTGAAAGAATCCAGAGATAGCCAGGCACGGTGGCTCACACTTGTAATCCTAGCACACTGCGAGGCTGATTGCCTGAGCTCAGGAGTTCAAGACCAGCCTGAGCAAGAGCGAGACCCCATCTCTACTAAAAATAGAAAAACTAGCCAGGCTTTGTGGCAGGTGACTGTGGTCACAGCTACTTGGGAGGATGAGGCAAGAGGATCTATTGAACCCAAGGGTTTGAGGTTGCTGTGAGCTATGGTACCATGGCATTCTACCCAGGTGGTACAGTGAAACTCTTGTCTCAAAAAAAAAGAAAAAAGGAATCCAGAGGGGCAGATATCATCATCTCCATTGTACAAAAGAGGAACATGATCTCAGAGAGGAACAGAGAAGTGTTGAGTTTACACAGGGCAGATTCAAGACTAAGATCTAGGCTGGACGGAGTGGCTCACACGTCTAATCACTCTGGAGGGCCAACGCAGGAAGATCACCCAAGTTTTGGAGTTAGAGACCAGCCTGAGCAAGAGTGAGACTCTGTCTCTACTAAAAATAGAAAAACTAGCTGGGCATTGTTGTGGGTGCCTGTAGTCCCAGCTACTCGGGAGGCTGAGGCAGGAGGATTGCTTGAGCCCAGTTTGCTGTGAGTGAGGCTGACTCCATGGCATGTGAGACTGGGCAACAGATTGAGACTCTGTCTCAAAAAACCAAAATGAATAAATAAAAAGACTAAGATCTAATTCACTGGTCAGCATTTTTCTACAATATCAGAGGAGGAAGTTCTGTCACACCTAAGAAAGCTGTGTGACAGATTCACTTCACTCACAATGGGAACTGGGGACTAGCTGTCAGACAGCAGCATCACCTCTCTTTCCATGCTCCCAGGCTGCAGGTTACCCTCCTGTGCTACCTTTTTCCATTCTGCTCCCCTTCAACCTTGCACGTGCTGCTTATTTGGATCACCTTTCAAGAGCCAGTGTGATCTGCTTCAGATCCTATACATCAGTGGATGGCCCTGTGAGACAAGCCTCACAGCTCAGACTTACCCCACCAGCTCCTTCTTGAGGCTCCACAGCTGCTGAGGGAGTTGTCACTGATAGCTGCCATCAGTTCCCATTGTTCCAAATATCTCCTCTGGGTCCCATTTCTTGTCACAAGCCTCTGAAAAGTGAGTGGTTGGGTCCCTTTGGAGAAACATTTCTAGGGGGTGCTAGGTGAGTGAGAAAGAGGGACTTCAACCTCAAACCTCTATTTTTATATTCTTTTCTTTTCTTTTGCCACTTTGTCCCACCCCATAAACCAGTTTCCTCAAGTTACCCTCAGAAGAAGCCACTTTCCTAAAATCCCCACATTTGACTTCCTAATCCCAGTACTTGTTCTTTTTTTTTTTTTTTTTGAGGCAGAGCCTCAAGCTGTCACCCTGGATAGAGTGCCATGGCATCATAGCTCACAGCAACCTCCAATTCCTGGGCTCAAGCGAGACTCTTGCCTCCGCCTCCCAAGTAGCTGGGACTACAGGCGCCTGCCACAACGCCCGGCCATTTTTTGGTTGCAGCCGTCATTGTTTGGCAGGCCTGGGCTGCATTCGAACCCGTCAGCTCAGGTGTATGTGGCTGGTGCCTTAGCCCGTTGAGCCACAGGTACCGAGCTGTTTAGTACTTGTTCTTAAAAGCAAGCTTGGAGAGAGCTCCAGGTGCTTTAATCCTGATGTATCTGTATCTGACTGTTAACAGTCTGTATCTGACTGTTTAATATCGTTTTTAAAAAAATTTTGAAATAGAGCCTCACTATGTTCCCCTGGGTAGAGTGCTGTGGTGTCATCACTCAAAGCAACCTCAAACTCCTGGGTTCATGCAATTCTCTTGCTTCAGCCTTCTGAGTAACTGAGACTATAGGCACCTGCTAGATGCCCACCACCTCGCTTGGGTAGTTTTTCTGTTTTTTTTTTTTTTGTTTGTTTTTTTAAAGAGATAGAGTCTCACTTTATTGCCTTCAGTAGAGTGCCGTGGTGTCACACAGCTCACAGCAACCTCCAACTCCTGGGCTTAGGCGATTCTCTTGCCTCAGCCTCCCGAGTAGCTGGGACTACAGGTGCCTGCCACAACGCCCGGCTATTCTTCTGTTTTTGCAGATCGGCTGAGGCTGGGTTTGAACCCTCCACCTTCAGTATATGGGGCCGGCACCCTACTTGATGAGCCACAGGCGCCACCGTAGTTTTTCTATTTTTAGTAGAGATGGGGAAGGGAGATCCTCACTTTTGCTGAGACTAGTCTCAAACTCCTGAGCTTAAGCAATGCACCTGCCTTGGCCTCTCAGTGTTAGCTTTACAGGGGTAAGCCACCCCACCCAGCCTTGAATTTTTAATATTTTGACATCCCAAAGACAATTTAATGGGGGAATTAAAGCCCTATGTCCCCTGACTTAAGGGAGAGGGTATTTGGAACCAAAACATGGTTTGTCCTGATGACTGTGGAGACAAACCAGGTCATTCACTGGGCTTTGACAGGGGAACTATATGCTTTTTCTTGGCAACATTTCACTCCAAGGTATGGCCTTTGTTGGTGGTAATCTGAGGGAAGGTAAACAGCCTCCAGCCCTGCCTTGTTAAAGAGAGTAGCCTCTAGGGGGCAGTGAACTCCACAACACTGTCAGGACCCTGGGGTCCCTTTGGGTCACCGTGGGCCCCTTGTTCTCTTTTATAGGCCTGTGAGAGGACAGAGGCAGGGTTGTTGCTCTATAGAACTTAACAGTTCAGAAGGGAAGGCAGACGTCAAAGAATGACCATAACATTGATTACAGTGGAAAATTCTGGGTGATGAATTATATTATTCTTTGAACTTTTCTGCAACTTTTAATTCCCCCAAACTTAAATTAAACTCCACTAGTGATTCAGTTTATTTATTTATTTATTTAGAGACAAAGTCTCGCTTTGTTGTCCTCAGTAGAGTGCTATGGCATCATAGCTCATAGCAACCTAAGACTTTTGAGCTCAAGCAATCCTCCTGCCTCACCTCCCGAGTAGCTGGGACTACAGGCACCCACCACAACACTAGCCTTTTTTATTTGTTCAGAGGAAAATGTGAACACAGTCCCCCACTACCACAAATTATGCAGCTGACTTTCCCACATTTGGGGAAATCGCAAGGGTCAGCACATCCAGAGTGCAGTGGGTAAGCCTTGCCCTGGGAAAGCCATCTTTGTGATCATGGTATCTCCCCTGCTAGGTAAATATTATTTTTTTTTGAGACAGAGTCTCACTGTCACCCTGGCATCATAACTCACAGCAACCTGAAACTTTTGATCTTAAGCCATCCTCTTGCCTCAGTCTCCTGAGTAGCTGGGACTATCGGAATGCACCACTATGCCTGGCTATTTTTTTTATTTTTATTTTTTAAGAGATGGGGGTCTCGCTCTTGTTCAGGCTGGTCTTGAACTCCTGAGCTCAAGCAATCCACCTGCCTCATCCTCTCAGAGTGCTGGAATTATAGGTGTTAGCCACCATACCTGGGACAAGATTCCATTTTAAGAAGAAAAAGTACAAAGTGCTATGAGTATATATAACAAGAAGACCTGACACCCAAAAGGCATTTGTGTGTTCTAGCCACATAGGGCCATGGCTTAGGAATACCAGAGGGTGAGTTCTGCTGATCCTGCTGCAGGAAATCCAGCCCATAGTTTTTTGGGACTCCCAGTACACTGTGAGGTAGGTCCCCTGCATGGACTTATATAGCCTTGCAAGTGGGTATCACATTTGGGGGAAGAGGTACAGAAAGTTAAGCTGGCATCAGAAGGGCCTAATCAGTTGACTGTAAAGTCAGAGGGGCAACCTTGGCTTACCTGGTTCTTTGATGATATTACTGATAAGGAGCCCAAGTTTGTCTTCAGGGTTTGGGAGTGCTGCTCTGGCCTTCAGGCGGCTGCATAGCTAGGGCTGGGATTGGAATGCACTTTGTTTACTCAAAGACAACAATTTTCCAGGCCGACAAAATCTTTAACAGGGTGAGCTAGTTTCTGTTGGGTGGAAAAATTATCCTGGATCCCTGAGAGTAATGATAGAGTCCAGGATTGATTAGGTTGTAAAGTGGCAATAGCACTTTACACATATTGTTTTGTTTTGTTTTGAGTCAGAGTCTCTGTTGCCTCAGGTTAGAGTGGCATGGCATCATAGGTCACAGCAACTTCAAACTCTTGGGCTCAGGTCTCCCAAGTAGCTGGGACTACAGGCTACCACCACAATGTCTGGCTATTTTTAGAGACAGAGTCTGGCTCTTGCTCAGGCTGGTCTCAAACTCCTGAGCAAAAGCAATGCTGTGGCCTCTCAGAGTGCTAGGATTACAGGTGTGAGACACCATGCACAGTCCTACATATATTTTAATTCTTGCAATGATTCTGTGACTTGGCTATTATCCCTTTAATTACACACATTTTTTATGGACATGGTAAAAGTATCAAAAACACACTAAGGGGCATAAAAGGAAAAGGTCACCTTTTCACACCTGGCCACCTATCCTTCTGTTTTCCCTTCAGAGAGGTAATCCTGGTTGTGTTTCTAACAATGTTTTGTATATATGCACAAGCATAAATGTAAAAATTTTTTTCTTACATAAATGATAGTGCATCATGTGCACTGTTCTGCACCTTTTCTCTCCTAATATATCTTACAGATTGGTTCATATTAATACATATAGCTCTGCCTCATTTCCAACAGTTCCCAGCCACAAGGTATTCCACCGTGTGCCCAAACTCTCACTTGTTTACCAAATTTTTTGATGGACATTGGGCAGTTTCCAACCTTTTGCTATTAAAACCAATGCCACAAATGTATATTTTTGTAAATGCCTCATAAACCTTTCATTTTACTCAATTTTAATTAACTTAAATTGTAGAACTGAAGCAATGAAATATTTTTCCACTAAATAAAGCTTGGAGGGGTGGCGCACTCAGTGTGAGAGGGGAACCACTCACTGTGCCTCAGTGAGCAGGGCATCGGCCCCATATACCGGGGGTGGCGGGTACGAACTGTCTCCGGAAAAACCGCAACAACAAAAAAATAGCTGGGCGTTGTGGTGGGCGCCTGTAGTCCCAGCTACTTGGGAGGCTGAGGTAAGAGAATCGGCTAAGCCCAAGAGCTGGAGGGTGCTGTGAGCTGTGATGCCACGGCACTCCACCGAGGGCGACAAAGTGAGATTCTGTCTCTAAAAAATACATATATATATAAAACTTGGAATATTGTTTAAATATACTTGTGTTAAACTGTTAAAATTTCACCTGTTTATGTAAAATTTAAAATTGCGTACATGGGTTGCATTGTATATTATTTCTATAGGATAGTTCTGCTGTAGGTTGTCACTATCTGGTGGTGGCCCGATTTGCCTACGGCCTGAGAGCTTCCTGAGGGTAAGGCCCCAGTCTGTCTGGTTTTCTCTTGTGTCTCCATAATTATCCAACTGACATGGAGTAGGTGCTTAATATGTTTTTGATGAATGAATGGGCAAATTAATAACCCTCGGTCCTCTCATAGGAAGAAAAAATACGTATATGCTTCCAGGCTTCGAGTTTTACTGAGGATCTTCCTGGAAGGCAGGCAGAGGTGGTAAGAATACTGACTCAGGCTTCTCGACTGGAGGACCTTGCAAGTCTAGTCAATTCCCTTGGGAGCCCTCGTAGAGTGGAAATATACATTAAAAGGGCGGGGGAGTCAGAGCCTTGATTATGTCAGCAGGTGGACTAAATTTGGACCAAATTTCCCAGGCTCTAAGTACTCAACCCCAGTTACCCGCAGAATGTGTGCTTAACGAAATGATGGAAGACGACAGTCTCCAGGGCAGCCTCCTGCGTCGCAGTCCTGAGGCTCCGGTCTAAGGAGCCGTTTAGGCCGCGGAGAGACAACCAGACCTGAGTCCCCTGACACCAGGGCGTCCCGGCCCTCCACGTGGGCGGCAAAGAGGGCGTGTCCGCCTTTGAAGCAGGGGCCTCGCCAGTTTTCTGCGACGGGACTCCGGACAGGACAGGGGTACAGCGTGTGTGACGGCGCTGAGATGCTCGTATGTTGAGTAACAGACCAAAAGGGAGAGAGCGCCTGAGAAGCTACCTTGCGGATGCTGCGGAGGAACCCAGCAAATTGAGCGGTTAGCCCCCAGGTCCGCGCGGGTCAGCCAGACCAAGGCCAGGGGAGCGAGCGCGCGTGCGCACTGGCGCGCTCCTGGCGCGAGAACCCGCGAGCGCGCGCGTTCGAAAGAAGGAAAAAAAAAAAAAAAAAATCCTCCCCCAGGGGGCCCGCGGCAATTTAGGCCGGCGTCGGTGGGCAAGCGCGCCTGCGCGAGCGCGCATCGACGCCCTAGTCCACCGCCCCACTCTGTTAGGGGGTGTGGCTCACTGCTCTGCTCCCCCCACCTCTCCCGAGGTGAGCGTCCTGGGCATGAGCGACTCGCGTCTTGCGGAGAGTGAGGGAGAGGCTCTGCCGAATGTGGGAAGAGGCGGACAGGGCCAGGAGAAAAGAGAAACCGTCCTAGCTTGGTGAGGAGCGCGGCTCCAGGACTGGAGTCTGCAGAAGACACACCTCCATCTCTCACGCCCCTCGAGGCTGCGGAAGTGCTCTGGAGACTGGATCGGCACGGAGGGGACAGGTGGACTACGGTCCCCAGCAGGCGGCGCGGTGGTGCGCCTACCGCTCCCGGCAGCACCTGCGCGCCGGGCTCTTTTCAGTTCGCTGCCGCCCAGAGCGAAACTACAGTTCCCAGGAGGCCTCGCGCAAAGCGGCTTGGAAGTGGGCAGCCTGGAAGTCACTCGGGCCACCGGAGCTGGCGGCGTCTCTAGTGAGCAGCGCGGTGCCGGGCGCAGCGGTCGTGGGGCCCGCGGGGCGGCAGCCGGGACGCCTAGGTATGTGGCTCTGGGTGGAGAAACGGGCCTGGGCAAGGGTGGCGAGGAATCGGTGGCTGCTCGGACCCGGAGGGTCAGCGCGAGCGGGCGACCGGGCGGACAGCCGGGTGTGGGCACCGACTGTGGGGGGCGGCGGCGCGGGGACTCGCGCCCTCCGGACCCAGCTGGACTCGTGCCCGCATGGTTCAACTTTCCAGACGTGCATCCCTTCGCTGTAGGGAAGATCTTGGAGTCCGAGCGATGGGTTCGCGTCCCGGTTCTGCCACTTGGGAGCTGCGCTCTAGGGAAACCTGAGGGAACCTCAATTTTCCCTGCAGTAAAACGGGGCAGGAGAGTGTTTTTTGCTGGGGATTCTTTTGAGATAATAAAGCGAATAAAACATTCGGCACGTAGAAGATAGTTATTACGTGTTTGCGTTATCCTTAGCTCCTGGAAAAACGAGGTGCAGATATTATCGATCGCATAGGATGACGGTTAGTTGAGCGTGTACCTGTAAAGAACCGAGATCGTAGTTAGCACCCAATAAAGACTAGCTGCTGTTAGCTGAAATTGTCTTGCTAAGAGCTTTGGTTTGGAAAGCAAAGAAACCCAGGTTCAGATTTAGTATCACACCAACTGTGTGATTTTGGATAACTGACTTCGCTCTGTGCCTTGATTTCGCTATCTCTAAAATGGGGATTTAAATAGCAGCCACTTCATAGAGTTGTTTTGAGAATGCAGTGAGAATATAATGTGTAAAGTGCTTAGCACAGCAGCTGGCACTGTAGCGCTTAGTAAATGATACTGTTTATTGTGCGTTTTCCAGTGGCCCAGAGACCCTCCCTCTGAGGGAGGAACTCTGACTGTAGGCTTGGTCTCCCTAGCCGGCCAGACTCAAACTGGTTTAGTTGACTTCCCCTCCTACAGCCTCAGGTTCCTCATTTATAAAATGAGACAATCACAGTATCGTCTCAAAAGACTGTAAGGATTTGCTGAGATTGATTCCTAGTCCAGAGCCATCTCTCATTAAGTAGCAGCCCTTGTGTATTATAATTGTTCTTCAATGTTCTCCATCTGGCCCAGAGACTGCCTAACTGTGGGCTGTGTGACATGACAGCCCTGAGCTCCCCCACACATTTGCTCCCAGCCTCAGTGTCCCATCTGTGAAATGGTAGTCATAGGACTTTGGTGCCAGGATTATTGTGATAATTTGGGGAGATAATTTATATTTAGTATTTAGCACAGGGCCTGACACATAGTAAGCACTTAATAAATGTATCTTCTGGCTCGGCGCCTGTGGCTCAAGAGGCTAGGCTAAGGCACCAGCCACATATACCTGAGCTGGCGAGTTCAAATCCAGCCCGGGCCGCCAAACAACATTGACAGCTGCAACCAAAAAATAGCTGGGCATTGTGGCAGGCGCCTGTAGTCCCAGTTACTTGGGAGGTGGAGGCAGGAGAATCACTTGAGCCCAGGAGTTGGAGGTTGCTGTGAGCTATGATGCCATAGCACTCTACTGAGGGTGACAGATTGAGGCTCTGTCTCAAAAAAAAAAAAAATGTATCTTGCTATTTTTTTTTAATAGGCCTTTTCTGCTTCTGCGTGTACCTATAAGGTGGACTGGGGACAAAATGACTGTTTCTATCCTCATTCCCAAGATTTACTCACCAAAGGTTACATTGCAGAACATACTCACTGCAGTATAAGGGTCTGGGAAGAGATGGAGCTAAACTGGCATCAGCAACCCCCTGGGCACACCCTTCCCCCATAAGCCAGTACATTCACTCCAGTGCTTTACTGTCCTAGTGCTGCCAGCTCTTCACCATGTATCTCAAAGCCACACTAAACCCCTTGGCTTCAGCTCCAAATGTGGGGCCTATGCTTTATTTTTCTTTCTTTCCTTTTCTTTTTTTGTTGAGACAAGGGTGTTACTCTGTTGCCTTGGGTGCTGTGGCATTGTGGCTCACAGCAACCTTAAACACTTGGGCTCAAGCAGTCTCTTGCTTCAGCCTCCCTGGTAGTTGGGACTACAGGTACCCACTACAATGCCTGACTAATTTTTTTATTTTTAGTAGAGATGAGGTCTTACTCTTGCTCAGGCTGGTCTCAAACTCCCTACTTCAAGCAATCCTCCTCCTTTGGCCTCCCAGAGTGCTACGATTATAGGCACAAGCTACCTTCCCTGGCTGAGCCTATGATTTCTTGATGTTCTTTGATGGCCGTTCCCTGGGCACTATAAACTCAACATGTCCAACTTGAAATTTTCTTCTTTCCAGACTCAGTAGTAACCATCTGGGGAAATGAAACAGCATTGATTCGGTCGCCCAAGCCAAAAACTTGGGAATTGCTTTCTTTCATAGCCTTCCCATGTCCAGTTGATTGGCAAGAAGGATGGAGCTGCCATTTCGTGTACATGCCATATCTCATTTTTTTTTTTGCTTGTTTATAAATTTTTTTAAAAATCTTTTTTATTGTTTGGGATTCATTGAGGATACGAAGAATTGGGTTACACTGATTGCATTTGCTAGGTAAAGTCCCTCTTAAAATTGTGTCCTGCCCCCAAGAGGTGTGTCATACATCACAACCCCCCCATTCCCCTTCCTCTTCCCATCTCCCTACTTCCTATGTTCCCTAACCCCCACATTGTATTAGATCATCTACTGCCTGCATATTAGAATTGAGTACATTGGATTCTTGCTTCCCCCAGCTAATTTTTGTTTGCAGCTGTCATTGTTGTTTAGCGGGCCTGGGCTGGATTTGAACCCACCAGCTCAGGTGTATGTGGCTGGCACCTTAGTTGCTTGAGTTACAAGTGCTGAGCCAAGAAGTGATTTTTTTTAAAAGTCACCAAGGATTGGCCAAGTGTGATGGCTCACACCTGTAATCCTAGCAGTCTGGAAGGCGGAGGGATGAGGATTGCTTGAGATTAGGGGTTTGAAACAAACTTGAGCAAAGCAAGAGACCCCATCTCTACTAAAAATAGAAAAATTAGCTGGGCAGAGTGGCTCATGCCTGTAATCCAAGTGCTCTGGGAGGCCGGGATGGGAGGATTTGCTTGAGACCCTGTCTCTGCTAACAATAGAAAAACCAGCTGAGCATAGAGGTGGGCACTTGTAGTCCCAGATACTTGGGAGGCTGAGGCAAGAGGATTGCTTGAGCCCAGGAGTTTGAGGTTGCTGTGAGCTAGGCTGATGCCACTCTATCTAGGGCGACAGAGTGAGACTCTTACCTCAAAAATAAGAAAGAAAGAAAGAAAAAAATCATAGTGACTAGAAAATAATTCTTTTTAAGTAGCAATAGTAATAGCAGCAAACAGTTATCTAGTGCTTACTCTGTGCTAGGTGCACTTCTAAGCATTTCACGTATTTTCTCAGTTAATCTCGACAGTCCAATGAAGTCATCCACTTTGTTGAACTCATTGTCCACGTAAGCAAGCTGGCTCCTCATTCTGTGCTCTTCACCTGCATTCCAAACGCTTTTCCTAGGCTGTCTTTGCTAGGCACTCGTAAATTTGGGAAGTGGACACAGCATCTCCTTTCCATGTTGTCTGACATGCAAAGCACTGCGGACTATATTTATTAAAGTACCTAATTCAGGTGGCAGTAGGAGCAGTCTGGGATGTTGGGACATCATTTCCACCAGCAGTAAGACATGATAGGGTCAGTTTCTATTGGGATGGTTTGTTGGTTGTTTCAAAACTCTCTCCTTCAGGAGAGCCTAATCGAATACAACGAGGTTGACTGGTTGGCCGCCACACCAGACACATACTGATGTGAAACAAGGTATCGTGTCTAAGGAGATTGAACAGGGCGAATGTCTCATTTGGGTGAACTCTGCAGGGGGACTTGGGCTGGCAGGAGCACCAGGCCAGCTTACTAGGCTGTTACAGTATCTCACTACAATTCAGCAACTAAAATAATGATGCCTGGCTTTGTAAGAGCCCTGGGATCCTGCTCTAGCACCATGACCCATGTCCATTTTTGATTTGGTACAGCTGGGGCCTTAGAGGTTGTTAGGTATTTTGAATGAAGGGCAGCCCTGGTTACCTGTGAGGATAGTACTGGGTGCTTTTAAGACTAGAAGTTCCTGTGTGCCAGGTACCGTACTAGACCCTGGCATGGGTACAAAGTTGAATAAGACACTGAGAGATGACAATACTGTTCATTAGAAATATAATGTGAGGGTATGGGTGAAACTTACTAAATGCAGAATATAAATGTCTTAACACACTAAGAAAATGCCATGAAGGCTATGTTAACCGGTTTGATGAAACTATTTCAGATTATATATGAAACCAGGATGTTGTACCCCATGATTACATTAATGTACACAGCTATGATTTAATTAAAAAAAAGGAAAAAAAAAAGGAAATATAATGTGAGCCACTGAAGAGGACTACCTTTGTGATTTAAGATTTTCTAGGCTTGGCTCTTGTGGCTCAACAGGCTAAGACACCAGCCACATACACCTGAGCTGGCGGGTTTGAATCCAGCCCGGGCCCGCCAAACAACAATGATGGCTGCATCCAAAAAATGGCCGGGCGTTGTGGCGGGCGCCTATAGTCCCATCTACTTGGGAGGCAGAAGCAAGAGACTCGCTGGAGCCCAGGAATTGGAGGTTGCTGTGAGCTGTGATGCCACGGCACTCTATCTGGGGTGACAGCTTGAGGCTCTGTCTCAAAAAAAAAAGATTTCTAGTGGCCGTATTTGAAGAAAGTAAAAAGAAATAGAGTAAACAATTAATAGTATATGTTATTTCATCTAAAATATCATTTCAACATGGCAATATAAAAATTGTGAAGAAAATATGCTACATTCTTTTTGGCTGTAGCCAGGTGCACTGACTGAAGTGTATGATCATAGCTCTTTGGGAGAGTGAGGCAGGAGGATCACTTGAACCCAGGAGTTTGACACCAGTCTGGGCATGAGTGAGACCCTGTCTCTACAGAGAATAGGAAAATCAGCCAGGTGTGGTGGTCCATTCCTGTAGCTCCAGTTACTTGGGAGCCTGGGGTGGAAAGATCGCTGGGGTCTAGGATTTTGAGGTTGCTGTGAGCTATGATCCTACCACTGGTCTCCAGTCTGGGTACAGTGGCATGGCTCTAAAAAAAAACCCAAGAAAACCCCCTAGTCTTCAAAATACAGTGTGTATTTTACACTTTCAGCACATCTCAATTTGCAATAGCCACAAATTGCCTTTGCTCAGTAGCTGCCTGTGGCTCATGGCTGCTGCCATATTGGACAGCCTGGGCTGAGGGCATGAGGCTCACGTATACATCAAGGGTAGTAGTTCACAGAGGTAGATTAAACATGCCATCCCTATTTTATATTGGTGGAGAAGGGCAGATGAGTGATGTGAAGTATAAATACTACATATCAGAAGCAGCTTCTTGGGTCATTTAGGCTCTTTAAAAATAAAAAGTTGGGGCCAGGCGTGGTGGCTCAGGCCTGTAATCCTAGCACTCTGGGAGGCCGAGGCAGGTGGATTGCCTGAGCTCACAGGTTTGAAACCAGCCTGAAACCAGAGTGAGACCTTGTCTCTAAAAATAGCCAGGTGTTGGGGTAGGCACCTGTAGTCCCAGATACTTGGGAGGCTGAGGCAAGAGAATCTCTCGAGCCCAAGAGTTTGAAGTTGCTGTGAGCTATGAGGCCACAGCACCCTACCAAGGATGGCAAGGTGAGACTCTGTTTTTTTAAAAAAAAAAAGTAACAAGTATAACTGACTTAAGAGCTGTTGTTCAGCAGAGGTGTCTTTTGGACTTGGAACTATGCTTAGTGTTGGTGTGTTAGCTGTATTTTGAGCCAAGAAGCTATTTCTGATATGTAGTACATATACTTCACATCACTCATCTGCCCAAGGACTATGGTTATTCCCATTTTACAGATGAGGAAACTGAGGCATGGCAATGAGTGGCCACTGTTTAGGGTTGGAAGTTGTGGAGGCAGAATTTGAGCTTAGGTCTGGAGTCTCTCTCTGGACTGCTTTTTGAATCTCTGTTGTATAGGCTGCACCAGAGGGAATTTGAGGGGATGGGTCTGAGTTTGAGCAATGAAAACTGTAGGAAGGACATGTTGCGCCAAATGGATTCCCCAAGTTTGTCAGTATCCTTCTCTGGGATTATGTTGGTGCTGGGTGCTGGTTTGAGACCCCAGTGTCTGGCATATCCACTCCTTAACTTGAGCTCCAGGTTTGCTGGAAACAGACATTACCTCCCAGGAAAGAGAGAGATATTTGGGAACTTGGGAGGAGTGTAGGTAGGGAGAGTGAGGAAGGCAGGGGAAGGGCCCACCCTGTTTGGAAGTTTATTTCTATCTAAACTGCTTATTTAGGTATGAAGTCTCTTTGTGTCTGTTCTTACCCCCGTGGCTGTGGGGTCCTGTGGGTGCTAAGTCTTCCTGTGAGCTCAGCATCTGCAGAGCTGAGTTTTGTGTCTTGTCCTTGGATCTGCTCCAAAGACAGTGCTGGTGGGTGGGGAATAGGGAGAAGATGTCACAGTGGTTTCTTGTCAACTCAATGAGGGTCAGTGTTCTGGACTTTTAATAGGTACTCTACTGATTCAGGGTTCTCCTATCCAAATAAGGCAGGTGCTGGAGATTCTGAGTTTGTTCCTGCCTCCTAGGTGGTGATTCCCTGATCTTTCCTCCTACTGCTGCTGGCCAGTGCCTGGTATATAAAAGATGCTCAATAAGTATCTGTTCCAGCCTGTGCAAGAGCAAGACTCTATCTCTACTAGAAATAGAAAAATTAGCTGGGCATTGTGACAGGCACCTGTAGGCCCAGCTACTTGGGAGACTGAGGCAGTAAGATGGGTTGAACCCAGGAGTTTGAGGTTGCTGTGAGCAAGGCCTGACACCATGGCACTCTAGCTTGGGCAACAGAGTAAGACTCTGTTAAAAAAAAAAATCTGTTGACTGAATTAATGATATTATCTAGCGTTTACTGAGTTCATACGATGTACTAGGCACTTTCCATGCACTATCTCATTTGATGCACCCAACGGGGTGATACTGTTGTTATTCCCATCTCTTGTATGAGGAAGCTGAGGTCCAAAGAAGTTTTAAGTCATAAAGTTGATAAGTCTCAAAGCCAGGATTTAAATTCAAGCCACTAGTTCCAGAATCAAGGCTCTGGAACACTCACTCTATGGTCTCTCCATAAAATTGGACAGACAGATGGGATGGGGTTGGGCCAATGGGTCATCCTCATCCTCACTAGTCCCAGCCTCTTCACTGCACATGGGGTCTCTTCACTCCTGTTCTGTGTAACCCCTGCAACAGGTCCCAGGCCCTTTGGGCCTGAGGCTTGAGCACCACTCTGGGCATGGGGTCTTTCTGTGATTCTGTAACCTGAACTTCCCCTCTTCTTAAAATAACAAAAACTAGGCTCAGCGCCCATAGCACAGTGGTTATAGTCCCAGCCATATACACTGAGGGTGGCAGGTTCAAACACCGCCCAGGCCAGCTAAACAACTGCAACAAAAAAATAGCCGAGCGTTGTGGCAGGTGCCTGTAGTCCCAGCTATTTGGGAGGCTGAGGCAGGAGAATCGTTTAAGCCCAAGAGTTGGAGGTTGCTGTGAGCTGTGACGCCACAGCACTCTACCCAGGGTGACATAGTAAGACTCTGTCTCAAAAAAGAAAAACAAAAACTAACTGGATATTTGATATTATTAAGGGATTCTTGTTAATTTTTTAGATGTGATGATGACATTCTATTTAAGAAAAAAGGCCTATCGACTTGGCGCCTGTAGCTCAAGCAGCTAGGGTGCCAGTCATGTACACCAGAGCTGATGGGTTCGAATCCAGCCTGGGCCCACCAATCAACAATGACATCTACAATCAAAAAATAGCCAGGCATTGTGGTAGGCACCTGTGATCCCAGCTACTTGGGAGGCTGAAGGAAGAGAATCGCTTAAGCCTAAGAGTTTGAGGTTGCTGTGAGCTGTGACGCCAGGGCACTCTACCCAAGGCAACAGCTTGAGACTCTGTCTTAAAAAAGAAAAGAAAAGAAAAGAAAAGAAAAAGGCCCTATCTTTAAGATGTACATTCTAAAATACCTATGAATGTATAGTTAAGATTATCTGGGATTTACTTCAAAATAATATGGATGGGTGGAGAATGCCAGAGGACAAGTGTGTAGGGGTGAAGAAGGAATAAAATAAGTTGATAACTTGAAGCTGAGTAAGGAAGGCTTATTATACTCTCCTTTTTGCCTTTGTGTGTTTCAAATGTCTAAAAACAAGTACAACAATTTTCACTCAGCATTTGTGTATTTTAAGCTCAAGTGTGCATGTGGGGGATTTCCCTGCCCAGTCCATTTATGTAATAAAAGTGTTTGCTTTTATTTTTTCTTTCCTCATTATATGAGTCAATACTTGGCCCCAGGCTTTGGAAACCCCTTTGGTTAAGCAGACATCTGGTAGCAGTGAGAACAGTCACCCTGGCTTCTCTTAAGTACAGACCACAGTGGCACTGGCCTTTGAGTCAGTTTGCTGAGATCCCTCTTCCATGAGACCTGTTTTCCTCCAGCACCTGACTGTAGGAGCCCCTCCCACATTTTTTCCAAAGACTTGTTTCTACAAGAGACCTCAGATCCTCCCTGATCCTCGCCTCAGGACTGACATGCACAGATCCTCTGACATGGGCCTTCCTCTGATGGGTCTTTGTTAAGGCCCCACACCAGCTGGCATCCAGCATTTGGTTTGCCTGCAGCACTGCAGCAGGAGGCAGGAAGCGTGTCCCTTTCAGTTCTGACTTTGGACAAAAGAAGAGAAGGGGCAAGATGCAGCTTGTGATGTGCCTCAGACCTAATGATACATATTTTGAATCAAGCCAGCAGTTAATGCTCTTTATAGCCAGCATGCACTCCCTGTTCACAGCAAGTAGAAGCTCCTGTTGCATTTTTTGGGGGGAGGTGTTCTGTAACTTAACAGCAATCCTTTTGGGCATGTGGCAGGAAAAAAGGGGAACATTTGGGGTTTCTGCTGATCCTTTCCTTCCCATTGGGTAGAGAGGGTTGATGTGAACAGGAGCACTGACTGGTTAGATCCTGCCAGAGTGTTGGTGCCATTTGTTCCATTTGATGATGCGCTTCTTTCTCCGGGGCCCTGCTTTTCCACTGTGCTCTTGGTTTGCAGAGAAGATGAGAAGTCCTAGGGCCTCCTCCGGCTTCCACCAACCATCTGCCCCCAACACCATCTTCATTTCTGGCCTTTCTTTTTCTTTCAAAGGCACTTTTCACAGTTGTTTTTATTTACTTATTTTTTTGATACAGAGTCTTGCTCTGTCTTCCTGGGTAGAGTGCTATGGCTTCATAGCTCACAGCAACCACAAAATCTTGGGCTCAAGTGATCTTCCTGCGTTAGCTTCTAGAATAGCTGGGCCTACAGGTGCCTGCCACCATGCCTGGCTAGTTTTTCTATTTTTAGTAGAGACAGAGTCTTGCTCTTGCTCAGCGTGGTCTTGAACTCCTGAGCTGAAGCAATCCACCTGCCTTGGTCTCCCAGAGTGGTAGGATTATTATAGGTGTGAGCCACCACACACAGCCTCTTTTTGCAGTTCTTTAAGGAAAGAGGCTTTAAGTTGAGTACAGTGTGAGAGAATATTGGGAGTGCTGTCTTCAATGTAGGCAGCTTGCTTTTTGTTGGATGTGAGGGCAGCAAACCCCAAATGCTGGTACTATGTACTTGATTTTTTTTTAAGACAGAGTCTTTCTATGTTGCCCTTGGTAGAGTGCCGTGGTGTCACAGCTCACAGCAACGTCAAACACTTGGGGCTTAAGCAATTCTCTTGCCTCAGCCTCCCAAGTAGCGGGGACTATATGCACCTGCTACAATTCCCGGCTATTTTTCTGTTGCAGTTGTCATTGTTGTTTTAGCAGGCCCTGGGCCGGGTTCAAACCTGCCATCCCTGGTGTATGTGGCTGGCACCCTAACCACTGAGGTATGGGCACTGAACCTATGCATCTGATTTTTTAAACTTAGTAAGTGCTCACCAAGCTGAGCACGGTTCTAGATATTAGGGATACATCAGTAAGCAAGACAAACAATGCTTCTCACTCTTCTGGGGCTGATATTCAAATGGGGGGGTTGAGTCTATATGTGGGTAAGAAAAATGCTTCCTGTGTTAGAAGGTACTGTGTACTAAGAGGAAGAAATTAGACAGGAAAAGGGGATATGAAGTACAGTCATGCATGGCTTACAGGTGGGGATATGTTCTGAGAAATGTGTCCTCAGGCGATTTCATGTAGACATCAGAGTGTACTTGCACAGACCCAGATGCATGTAGGCTGCTACACATTTGGGCTCTGTGTTGTAACCTGTTGCTCCGAGGGCACAGGTGTGCACAACAGTAGTTATTGAATACTGTAGATAGTTGAAACACAATGGTATGTATTTATGTATCTAAACATAAAAAAAGGTGCAGTAAAAATATGGAATAACAGATAATAAATAGTACATCCGTATGGGGTGCTTACCATGAATGGAGCTTAGGGGACCAAAAGTCCTGGGTGAGTCGGCGAGTGAATATGAGTGAATGTGAAGGCCTTTTAAGGGTGTCCAACTTCTTGGCTTCTCTGTGCCATATTGGAAGAAGAAGGATTATCTTGGGTCACATATTGAATACACAAATACTAATGAAAGCTGGTGAGAAAAAAAAGAGTATTTTTCCTCAATAATAAATTAACTGTAGCTTAGTATAACTTGTTTACTTTGTAAACTTTCAAACTTTTTAAAAATTAAACTTAAACTTTTGTAATTACAACTTAGCTTAAAACACAAACACAATGTATAGCTGTATAAAAATATATTCTTTATATTGTTCTGTAAATATTTTTCTATTTTTAAATTTTTTTTACTTTTTTTCGTTTTTTTTAGGCAGGCTCTTTCTCTGTTGCCCAGGCTGGAGTGCAGTGGCATTATCATGGTTCACTGCAAGCTCAAACTCCAGGGCTCCAGCATTCCTTCTCCCTTAGCCTCCCAAGTAACTGGGACTATAGGTGCACACCACCACATCCGGCGAATTTTTTTCTATTTTTTGTAGAGATAGCATCTTGTTCTTGCTCAGGTTGGTCTTGAACTCTTATCTTCAAGCCATTCTGCCTTGGCCTCCCAAAGTGCTAGGATTATAGGCATGAGCCACTGTGCCTACCCTTTTGTTACTTTTTAAACTTTTATTAAAAACTAAGACACAAACACAAAGGTCTATATAAGGTCAGGATCATCAGTATCACTGTCTTCTACCTCCTTATTTTTGTCCCACTAGAAGTTCTTTAGGAGCAGTAACAGACCTGGAGCTATCATCTCCATGGTAACAATGCTGTCTTCTGGAATAACTCCTGAAGGACCTACCTGAGGCTGAGGCTGTTTTACAGTTAGTTTTTTTTTTTTTTTTTAAATAAACAGAAGGAGTATACTCTAATGATTAAAAGTATATATACATAAATCAATAATGTCATTTTTATGATTATCATAATCATATATTGTTGTATTTTATACGACTTGCAGTGCAGAGGGTTGTTTACGTTAGGGTCACCACAAACAGGTGAGAAATAAGTTGCTCTAAGGCAGCAGTTCTCAACCTGTGGGTTGAGATCCCCTTTTCTTTTTTTTTCTTTTGAGACAGAGCCTCAAGTTGTCACCCTGGAGAGAGCGCTGTGGCATCACAGCTCACAGCAACCTCCAACTCCTGGGCTCAAGCGAGTCTCCGGCCTCTGCCTCCCAAGTAGCTGGGACCACAGGCGCCCGCCACAACGCCCGGCCATTTTTTGGTTGCAGCCGTCATTGTTGTTTGGCGGGCCCCGGGCTGGATTGGAACCTGCCAGCTCAGGTGTACGTCCTGGCGCCTTAGCTGCTTGAGCCACAGGCGCCGAGCTGAGACCCCTTTTTGAACAATGAAAATACATTGCAGCATTAGGAAGGTTCAGAACCACTAAAGACTTACAATGATGGCAACAACCTTATAATCTCACGGCACCACCGTTGTAAATGCAGTCCATCGTTGGCTGAAATGTTGTTACACAGAGAGTGGCTGTGTTAGGGTGGAAAGTGTTGAAATTTAAACAAGGTGGCCAGTGATGTCCTCTAGGAGGATGGCTTGAGGACAGACCTGATGGAGGTGAGGAACGTGAACAGTGGAGATATCTGGGCAGAAGGAGCAGCCAATGCAAAGGCCCCCCCGGCAACTGGGGGCAACTTTGCAGATTGGTGAGATTGAGGCGCTCACAGGAGGGCCCACATGGCTGGGGCAGAGTGAGCCAGCAGAGCATAGGAAGGGTGAGGTTAGAGAGGTGACAAGTATGCAGATCTCTTAGGATTCTGCATAGGTTTGTCTTTATCAGATTGAGATGGGAAAATACTGCAGGGTTGATCAATTTATTAAATTTTTGACAGCAACAAAAATAAGGAACCCAGTTTCCTTCCCTAGAGACCACCACGCACCATTCCAGTTTCTTGCTGGTCACTAGTTTTCTTGACGTTGAGTTATTTGAATGAATTTTCTGGCTTACATTAGGTTGAATCACCTGCAGTTGCCTTTTTGGAAGTCAAGAGTGGTTGAATATTGGCAATTTTATGAGGTTCAGCATAATAACTTCCTTTTAGCAGCATGAAGAATTTGGCCAATTCTTTCTTGCCGTGAGGGTTGATAGTCAAAGGTGAGGACCTCCCTTCTATATTCTACCCTTGTTTTTCACTGACAGGGCCAACAGTGTCTGTGACACCAGTGTGGAACCTTCCTGCTCTACTTGTAGCCCCAAACTCAGGCTTGCTGTTAAGCCTGACAGGGGGCTTCCTCTTCCTATTGGCACCTTACCTGGGGGACGATGCTAGTAGGTCAATCTTTGGTTTTTTGTACTTCGCACCACCAGTTTTGAAATCACAGTAGCTCCCCAGGGAAGGGCACCCCGGGCTCTTGCTGAATGTTTGGCATGATTCACATGGTAGAGATGCTTTCTTGGTGGGCAGAACTTATGGGCATTCTGGATCAGTAACTGAGTGGAGTAGTGGCAGAGCACCCAGCGTAGAGTGTCCATGGGAGTGTCTGCTGTGAGAGGGACTCAGACTGTGAGAAGAGGCTGAGGAGCCATGGTCTGGATGTTGGTCCCTGCTCTTGGTCACCTGTGATGACCAGAGAGTCCTCCTTGTGGAAATGCTAGGGCATGAGGCTAGGTCCTGGAGCTGGGTGGTGGTGGTGGAATAAACTTAAAGGAGATACAGATTCAGGTTTGGGAGAGATCAGTCAGGAAGTTAGGTCAGTTGGTGTGCCTTTGGGTGAAAGCAAGAATAATGATAGCAGCAGCAGCAAATAGATGATTTATTACCTACTATAATCAGGTAATTTATATCTCCTGTATGCTAGACACTGTGCTAGGCTCTTCATGTAAAGTGATTCATTTAAGCCTCCTAACAACCCTGTAAGATAAGACGTAAGTACTCTTATCATTACTCCTCCAACCCCTTTTTTGAGACAGGGTCTTACTCTGTTGCCCTGGGTAGAGTGCTATGGTGTCATAGCTCATAGCAACTTCAGGGCTCAAGTGATCTCCTGCGTCAGCCTCCTGAGTAGCTGGGACTGCAAGTGCTTGCCACATTGCCCAGCTAGTTTTTCTATTTTTAGTAGAGATGGGGTCTGGCTCTTGCTTAGGCTGGTCTCGAACTCCTTAACTTAGGCAATCCACTAGTCTCAGCCTCCCAGAGTGCTAGCTGGCCTTATCAGGGGGAGGGGATCGCCTCTCTGTTTCTGAGCCCCCTCCCATGCCCATCCTCCTTACAGAGGCTCGGTTTCCCTGAGGGAGGTTGTGTGAAAGGAAAGGATACAGGTCCAGTGCCCACACCAAGTGGCTGGCATGGTCAAGGATTGACAGTGTGGCCTCTGCTATTCTCATATTAAATGTGATTTATTAATTGAATAATTAATTATTATTTAATAATCCTGCACTTTTCCCCTCAACAGTCTATGAAAGTGGCCATCCTTTTTGCAGACCGAAAAGGCAAGTGGATACCTGTGACTACTGCTCATAGCCGCCGTGCAAAGCCATTGTGGTGTTATACAGTAGAGGAGCCGAGGACTTCAGCCAAACTGAGTCCTGGCCCCCTCTTAGTCGCTCTGTCTGACCTTGGGCACTTAACCTAGCCTCGTGCTGTCTCAGTTTCAGTATCTGTAAGGTGGGGTTGGTAATGGTATTGTCCTGCTAGGTTGTTCGGAGGTTTCAAATGTGTAAAGACACGTGAAATGCTTAGAACACTATAGCATCTGGCCCATAGCAAGGTCACTATGTGATACGTCTTGGTATTCTTTGAATATTTTGTGCCAATTTCTTCCTAGGGACTGTACGCTCCCTGTGGGCAGGGTCTCTGTGGTTCTTGTTTACCACAGAGAGTGTCCCAGTGCTGACTCAGAACTATTTTGTGTGTGTGTGTGTGTGTGTGTGTGTGTGTGTATGAAAAGAAGGGTATTGAGCAGACACGGTGGCTCGCGCCTATAATCCTAGCACTCTTGGGGGTTGAGTTGGGTGGATTGCTTGAGCTCAGGAGTTTAAGACCAGCCTGAGCAAGAGCGAGACACTGTACCAAAAATAGAGAAATTAGCCATCATTTCGGCTGGTGTCTGTAGTCCCAGCTACTCGGGAGGCTGAGGCAAGAGGATCGCTCAAGCCCCAGAGATTGTAATCTATGATGCCACGGCAGTTTACCCAAGGTGAAAGAGTGAGAGAAAAGAAAAGAAGAAGAGTGATAAGAGCTTTTCCTGGCTTGGCGCCTGTAGCTCAAGCGGCTAAAGCACCAGCCACATACACCAGAGCTGGCGGGTTCAAATCTAGCCCGGGCCTGCCAAACAACAGTGACAACTACAACGAAAAAATAGCCAGGTGTTGTGGCAGGTGCCTGTAGTCCCAGCTACTTGGGAGGCTGAGGCAAGAGAATCATTTAAGCCTAGGAGTTGGAGGTTCCTGTGAGCTGTGATGCCACAGGACTCAACCCAGGGCGACAGCTTGAGGCTCTGTCTAAAAAAAAAAAAAAGAGCCTTTCCTTTTTTGTTTTGTTTTTTTTTCCTGGAGACAGAGTCTTTACTGTGTCACTTAGGCTACATTGCTATGGCATTATAGCTCACAGCAACCTCCAGTTCCTGGGCTCAAGCAATTCTTCTGTCCCAGCCTCCTGAGTAGCTGGGACTATTGGTGCCCACCCCCACACCCAGCTAATTTTTCTGTTTTTAGCAAAGATGAGGTCTCATTCTTGTTCAGACTGGTCTTGAACTTCTGAGCTCAGGCGATCCACTGTCTGGGCCTCCCAGGTGTGAGCCACAATGCCCAGCCATAAGAGCTTTTCTTGATTTTTTTTTCCCCATGAGCTATCCAGAATTTCAACTCTGTGACCATGAGCTGATTACTACCTATTTGAAAGGTACAAGTGTGGACCTGACTGAAGGCAGCACGTGATGACTGCAGCTGATAGTTATTGAGCACGTTTGTGGGCCAGAGCTCAGTATTCATCATATAGGCCTCACTGACTCCTCAGCTTCACCCTATTTTACAGATGCGGAAACTGATGCCCAGTGGGGGCATCTGCCTTTGCTCACAAGAAGAGATGGTAATAGTTCCTACGGAGAGGGTGCCCATGAGGCTTAGGAGAGAGAATTTTTGCAAAGTGCCTTATGCTTAGTGAGCATTCTGCTGTTAAAATTAGCCAAAGCCATTCAGTTGTGCTTCCAAAGCTGGCTGGAGGAGTCTGGTGATGATGTTTAATTATTAAGCTACATTGCTTCTTTGAGCTAGCGCCCATCTGCACAGGCAAAGGAGCCCACCTTTGGATTGTGTGGTTGTGAATGAAGCAGCCAGGTGCACACTCAGAGCAGGAGATGCTGTGGGCATAGATCCAGCCCTGGCTCGGTCAGTGAACAGGTGACCCATTCCTGAATCTGAGGTAACAGGCCGGCCGCCTTTGTTACCTTTGAGCTTTCTCTTAAGCCCATTCAGATTCTTCATACCACGTGTCTGATGAGTAAGGATTCCTTTTCTTTCCCTCCCCAAAGGGACTGTTGGCAAAACAGCCTTCTTTGGGAACGTGCCTTTTCACGAAGATCAGCCATCTCTTGGGGAACTCCAGTGGCTAGCGTGTTCTTATGGCTATTGAATAAGTTGCTGTTAGAAGCTGGCACGGCAGGTTCCTGTTTCCGCATTCCAAATACCCACAGCGCGCTGGGAGGAGGCACCACCCAAGGTTGGCCTGGAGAGTTCAGGCAGGTGGCCTTTGCCTTGGGAAGACCTGAGACAGGAGCCCACCTGGGGCTAATCTGACAGTTTCACCTGCCTGGTTTGTGATCAGGGCTGTGTTCGGGGGCATCTTTTAGGTGAGTGGTATTTATTTGGTAGTGACTTTTAGAGAAAGTTAATACTATGTTTCTTCTTTTTGGGAATGAGACTGTGGCTTTTTTTTTTTTTTTCCTCTTCCATGAAATGTTTACCTGTCTGCTCCTAACTGTGAAGAAAGAGTGGGCGGAGTGTTGAGGGAGTGAGAAGAAATGGAGGACATTTCTCCCAAGAGAAGGAATCGGTGACTCTTCAGTTGAGCTTCTCCTGGCTGCAAACTTCTGTGCCGGGGTTGGGGGACATCCCAGCCTGGTATGGAAGGGCTGTGTGGTGTCCGGTGAGTCCTGTTCCTTGTATGGGCCTCAGTTTCCTCTTTTTATGAAATGGGAAATAGCAGCAGTACCCAGTGAGTCATGCATGGAGTGTTCCGAGCCTGAGCATGGAGTGGAGCTCAAATACCCGAGCCCAGTCCCCAGCACCCCACAGTCCCTGTCTGACCTTATCTCTGACTTCTCAATCACATACTTGCTGTATTCTGGCTACACTGGCCTCTTGATGTTTCTCCTTTAGAGCCTGTGCCCTGGCTATTCCTCTGCCTGGAACACTTTCCCAACATCCCCAAAGCTGCCTCTAGCTCTGCTCCAATGTCACCTTCTCAATGAGGCCTCTGTACTTATTAAGTAGCAGCACTTTCTCCATCTGTCTAGCCCTTTACTCTTCTTTATTTTTCTTCCTACCATTTGTTTCTACTTGACATATTTGTTTATTGTCCGCTTTCCAGCTGTAGGCTCCATGGAAGCACGAGCACATTTTTGTTCATCCTTTAGAATAGTTCTTGGCACATGGCAGGTACAGGCTAAATTATTTTATTTGTGATATTAGGTGCAGCGTTGTCTCAGGACTGTGGCCAGCCCCATTTGAGATTTGAGGAGGATATCAGCATATCCAGAAACCCGTGGCAGTGTGTGAGGTGGCATGCACACATACTTCCCCCTGGTCACTCAGCAGTTCTCTGGCGCCTGCCTGTAACATCAGCCTTCTGGCTTCCTGTCCCTCAGTCTCTTTAGCCTATGGAGCCCAGGTTCTAGTAGTGACTCGTCTGAGCAGCCTGGGTGCATGTGGCATATGGGACAGAGACCTTGGCTCAAGTAAACACAGAGGACATCAGGTTAATTCAGGTGGGGAAGGCTTTGTGGAAGATGCTGCCCATATACACACATCCCACGTATACCTCCAGGCCCTGCTTGGCATTCCTGCAAGGGTGAGGCCAGGGAATGCTTGAGTAGGAATTAACTGGCCAGACATAGTTTGTCCATCTTCCCCACTTTAATAGGCAATAATTCTTGCTCTGGGGCTGAACAAGTTTTAATTAAATGATGAGCTCAAAGAGTCTGACTGTGTAATAGCTGACACGTCCATATCCGTTTTCTAGCTTTTGGTGTCAGCAATTGATTCTGTAAAAATATCCTGGGCAGGGCTTCCCCCAGCTCTGTGGACTGAGGTCATCGGCCCTCACATTTCTATCAGCAGCATGAGGTGCTGAGGCGCTGGGGCGCTGAGGCCCTGAGGCTTCCTGCTGCTATAGCACGTGGCATTGCACATTGGGGCCTGCTATTTTAAGAATGTGCGAAGTGTTAGAGGAACTGTTCCTACAACTTCTTTTTTGAGATAGGGTCTTGCTCTGTTGCCCCAGGCTAGAGTTCAGTGGTGCAGTTATAGTTCACTGTAGCCACAAACTCCTGGGCTTTAGTGATCCTTCTGCCTCAGCCTCCCGAGTAGCTTGGACTACAGGCACATACCACCACACCTGACTCATTTTTCTTATTATTTGAGATGGGGTCTCTTTATGTTGCCCAGCCTGATCTTGAACTCCTGGCCTTAAACAATCCTCTTACATCAGCCTCCCAAAGTGCTGGAGTTATAGGCCACTGTACCCAGCTGGTCCTACAACATTTAACTGTGTCCTTTGAGCTCTAAGTATAGTAGTCTGGGGTTAAGTTGAGAATTCTCCTGGAAGGCCGTTTTGTATAATGCTTGAACCCTAGCACTGCCAGGGGTACCCAGCCTTTTTTTTTTTTTTTTTTTGAGACAGAGTTTCACTCAGTTGCCCTGGGGTTGAGGGCTGAGGCATCATATCTCACAGCAACCTCAAACTCTTGGACTCAAGTGATCCTCTTGTCTGAGCCTCCTGAGTAGCTGAGACTATAGGCATCTACCTTAGTGCTGCCAGCCTTTTTTCTTTTCTGCCACACTTTGGAAGAATAAGAGCTGTCTTTGGCTACACATTAAAGACAGAAACACTGATGGCTCATGCCTGTAATCCTACACTCTGGGAGACTGAGGTGAGAAGATAGCTTGAGCTCAGGAGTTTAAGACCAGCCTGGGTAAGAGAAAGACCCAGTCTGCACTAAAAATAGAAAAGCTAACCAGGCTTGGTACTACAAAACAAAACACTAAGGAAAGCTGATACACAAAAAAGAACGTTCCATGCGTAGTTTTCAAGATATCTGCCACCACAGATAAGCAAGATAGGCTTCAAATAATGTGCATTTGGCCACAGTTTGGAGGTTAGACACCCCTGGCTAAGCTCTGGGCACAATACTTGTCTTCTTTGGGCCTCAGTTTCTTTAACTAGAAAATAGGGATAATTCATAGTATCTACATTAAATGAGAAGCTAAAATAAGATGAGGTGACTCAGTGCTGTGTCTAGTGCATAGACAGGACTAGATTGTGAATTGATTTCTAGCCTCTTTTTAATATTTTCAGTCTGTCCCTTTTTTGTGGGATTCTTCTCTCCTTCCCCTGTCTCTGCTCCACCTCTGTGTCAGCATCCTCCCACAGTCCTTTACCTATGGTGACAATCAAGAACTATATGTATCTTTCCACATTTTTCTCCATGATTATATAATTTTATAGGGGAAAATATTATCTTATGGGGATAATATTACCCTAATTTTCCTGCATTTCGCTTTGCTTGCAAAGCAATGCTGTGTAGAAATGCCTCTCTGTGTCCTTGAGTAGTGCCCAAATTTGCTCTTTTAAATGGCTGAATAACACACAGTGCTGTAGGTGTACCATAATTTGTTTGGGCAGGGCATCACTGATGTGTATTCCCTTTGTTTTTCTCGGTATTTTTTCTAAATTATTGTTTCTATTGATAGCCTTCTTTAATTAGGTTGTAGGTGTTCAGCCTGCTCAGCTACCTTGTTAACTTAAGTTCTAGGCCATTGAGATCGAATGTGAAGTAGTATTAGTATAATGATGCCTCTTGTACAGATAGGAAATGTATTTTCTGGGAGTTCTCACCAGGTCCAGCACAGAGTTGAACCATCTATTTTAAATGCTTATTAATTATAAAAAATGATTAATAGAGTCATTATCAAGTTGTGTTTAATGAGTATTTATTATGAAATAGAGAAAGGAAAGGTCTGTGTTTTTTCATATTAACATTTTTTTTAATCTTTGTTGGAAGTCTGAATATGCAAGAGACTTGTTGGGATTTACAATTGATTTCTTTTTTAGGTGGCACTTTTAGTTAGGGAATGTGTTTGTTATCATGAAACTCCTACAGTATTATACCCAGATGAGGGTTTATTCAATTTGTCTATTACTGCACAATAAGCCACCCCTATCTTAAGGCCTTAAATGACAACATTTTATTATTGCTTATGAATCTGTGGTTGACTGAGCTCAGCTGGATGGCTCTTCTGGTCTTGCTCAGTGTCTCTTATATAGCTGCAGTCAGGGGGCAGATGGAGCTGGACCACTCAAGATGGTTTTATTCAAATGGCACCTTGAGGATGGCTGAGCCCCTATCCCTCCATAGCCTCACGATCTCTCCTTCCATGTGGACTTGTTAACCAGTAGTTGGATTTCATGACATGGCATCCCAGGGCTTTTTGAGCCTCCTTAAGGCATAGTTCTGAAGCTGACCTTGTATCACTTCTACCTCATTCTGTTGGTTACAGTGAGTCCTAGAGTCAGCCCAGATTCGGTGTGGGAGGGATGACGTAAGACAGGAGTTCCAGTAGATATAGCGCATTTGGGGCCATCTTTGGCTATTGGCTACCACAGGGTTTGTTTTCTCACATGAGGGGAAGTGAGCTCAGCAGGTTGAGATGAGGTGCAGCTCACCATCTCTCTAGTACCCCAGGCTCCTATTTATCAGTTGCTCTTCCTCCAGTAATAGGCAGGAGGAAGAAAAGCTCTAAGAAAAAGAGACAGCATCTCTGTCAGGAAACCAAAGCCTTTCCTGAAATCCTCAGTGGACTTCTGCTTGTGTCTCTTTGGCTGGAACTTGTGACATAATCACCCTTGTTGCAGGAAAGTCTGGGAGAAAGGAGGCTTCCTGTTCTGGCTTGAGATGCCATGTATCGAACCATTTGGCTATATTGCTTTAACTTTATTTATTTCAGGAAACATTTCTTATAGAATTGAACATATAAATGACACCTTTTCATCTGTGTTCTTTGCCACCCTGAGCCGAGGGCCAATAGGAAAAAAGAAGAGAATGGACATGTTGGGCAGGCATCTACACATCGTCTGTCCAGACAGCCAGCCCCAGAAGGGGTGGGTAAAAGGAGACAGTGTGCATTCATTTATCAACTACGTAAAACCTCTGTGAGTTGGCCACCCAAGCAGCTGTAACAAACTGGTCAACATATAGAGATGGTCAACATAAGGAACTAGGCCCACTGTACTGATCTGTACATGTGGTCCATGTCTGGTCAATGAAAATTAGATCAACTTAATGAGGTGGTATCCTCCTTATCCTTATCTTTCTGGAGCTAATATTGTAAAAGGAGAGATAGTAAACAAACAAGTTTATAGTAAGTCAGAAAGAAGTAAGAAGTGTGAGGAAAAATAGAGGAGGATGCATGGAGTGAAAGGAAGCATGTGGTGCGCAGGGAAGGCCATTCTGCTGAAGTGACATTTGGGCAGAAGTGAAGCAGGGGGGTAGTGAGGGAACCTACTCTTCTTGGAGGACTTCAGAGTGGTTGGCAGGGACTAGGATGTAAGTGAAGGAAAGAGTGGTGGGAAATGAGAGCAGACGGGTGGTGGGGGCAGAGTGTGAGGTGCCTTATGGGCTGCAGGGAGGACTTCTGGCTTTACTGAGAGTGAGACAGAGCCATAGGAGGGTTCTGAGCAGGAAGAGGACATGAAGGGACCATTGGCACCTGGTAGGGAAAGTCTACACGAGTCTCTTCTCAGAGTCACCTTGTTTGAAATCACCTCTACAGACCTTTAAAAAAAGTAAATTGCTTTAACTCCTATTAACTCTTGACCACTCTGGTTTTGTCTATATCTGCCACTACCTACTTCCTCCCCTCCTTTCACTGGATTAATTTAAAGCTAAATGGATAAATATTTATCTGTAAAAGATAAGGATTCTTTAAAGATGTTACAACAAGACTGTTGTCGTAATTTGATTAAAATAATTATTTACATCATCCAGTCAGTGTTAACATTTTAGGTTTTCTTATAACATTTAGGTCTTCTCATAAATAAATATATATATATATATTTTTTTTTTATTAAAAATTTTTTTTTAGAGACGGAGTCTCACTTTGTCACCCTTGGTAGAGAGCTGTGGCGTCAGAGCTCACAGCAACTTCCAGCTCTTGGGCCTAGATGATTTTCTTGCCTTAGCCTCCTGAGTAGCTGGGACTACGGGCGCCCACCACAACGCCCGGCTATTTTTTTGTTGTTACAGTTTGCCGGGGCCCGGTTTGAACCCGTCACCCTTGGTATATGGGGCCGGTGCCCTACCCACTGAGCACAGGCCCTCTCATAAATATTTTTTCTAGAACTGGTTTATATCAATCAGGACCCAACAGGGACCATCAATGGACTTGGTTCATAAGCTTGTTGAGTCTCACTTAGTCTGTGCTCTTCCCTGTCCTCTTTCGTTTTTTTCTCGTACAGTTTAGTTGTTGGGCACAGCCATGTCATTTGTCCTGTGTATGATCAGGACTAGATCTAACTGATTTTATCTTTGTTGCAGTATTTAACTTGTTCCCCTATCCCTGTTTTTCCTTTAAATGGGTAGTTCTATTTAGAGCCTAGGTTGAGATGTACACACACACACACACACACACACACACACACACACACACACACACTTTTTCTTTCTGACAGGGAGGGGAAGACATTCTCCTGGGTTGGTGTGTGTCCCGTAGGAGGTGTGTAAAGCATGTGGTCCCTTGTGTTTTGTAATGAACAGTGGCCATGGGTGACTATTGCTTAGATCCATTATTTCATTTGGGGTGTACAAAAACCATGATATTGTAATTCTGCCCATCTCTTCATTTATTAGCTGGACTATTCCTCCAGAGAGAAACTTCCCCTCATCTATTATTCAGTTATCCTGAGGGTACTGACTCTTTTGAACTTTTATTTACATTAGAAATAAGTATTAAGCAATTGGGCCAGTGGTTTCTAATCTGCTGGTTTTTCTTTCAGTGACTCAAATCTTCTGTCTTTGTTCTATGTTCATTCATTCAGCATTGACTGGTCTCTGTTACTGCGGCACCCTGCCCTGGGCCTAGGAATCAACTGCTGACTTGGTTTCAGTCACTCACTGTGTAGGCACGGCTGTTTCAGGCCTTACCTTTGACCAGGTGGGGCCTGTGCTTGTTTGTCAGTCAGAGTAACCAGGGAGAGAAGACTCTAGATTGTTGACATTACCATTTTTGTATTTCCCACACCCCATGTATTTTCCCACCTCACGGCCTTTGGAGAGTTCCTGCTTCAGGCCAGGGGATTACTCCTTTATGCTTATGGCCAGAGGTTTTTAACCGTTGGATTTCTTCTGCTCTGACACTCCATTCCTAGACAAAAGAACAATAAGGGCTCTGCTCCATTAGAGAGGCTAGTCTTTCTAGTAGCCTGGCCAGGGGCAAGCTTTGACCCCAGCCTCTGTTGTCTGGGTCATAAATTCTTTAGAGCAGTAGCTCGCCTGAAATCATTCAGATGCTTTGGAATCAGTCACTCATTATGTTGCAGGACCTGTAAGGGCCTTCTTTGCTTCTGGAGATTGTAGTACACTTATTCCTTTCATGGGGGAGAAGATTTATTGTGTAATGATGTGCAGTTCATTAATTCATTTAATTGTTGAGTTATCCAGCAAGTATTTACTGAACATCACACGTGTTTCAGGTGCTGGGGACAGAGCACGTCTTCCTGGAGTTTATTGTTCAGGTTGAGGGACTCAGACAATAAAGAAGTAAACAAATTGATAAGATAACTCTAGATGGGTATGAATAATGCCATGAAGTCATTAAAGCAGAATGGCGAGAGAGACACACCTGGGAAGGGGGGCGGGCTGTGGGAAGCTAGCCAACTGAGGGGCTCAGGGGAGAGCTTTCCCAGGCTGGTGACCTCAGCTGAGACCGAAATGGTACAAAGGTGCCAGCCTTGTGAAACATCTGGGGAAGAGCTTTTCCGGCAAAAGGAATAGCAAGGTGCTGAGGCAGGAATGAGTTTGGTTTGTCCAGGAACATCAGAGTAGCTGGGCAAAGGGGAGAGCCCAGTAGAGAGTTTGGGTTTGATTCTGAGTGTCACCTCTCTTGTTCCCTTTGGCTACTTTGAGGAGCATAGATTGAAAAGGTGGGAGTGGAAGTGGGGCCGTGAGGATGGCAGCCTCTGCCAAGGTGAGGAGAGAGAGGAAGTGGCCAATGAGAGTGGTGGCCTTAGTGCTTCAGAGGAGTGCCTGACCCAACAGGACTTGCCAAGGGATTGGGCAGTGTAGGTGGCGAACAGGGTGAAAAATTCTCCAGGTCATTATGGTAGAAATAGTAACCCCAGTTCCCTCTTATATGGGCTGAGATGTTCTGGTATTATACACATATGTCTCATTACAGTAGACCTTTATTTCACATTTCACAGATGAGGAAACTGAGACCCAGAGAAGGAAACTTGATCCTTGTCACCTGGTTGGGGCTGGGCTTAGAAGCCGGGTAGCCTGACTCGTTGAGTGACCCTGCTCCCCTTTTTGCCCTCATTCCAACCATGACTGTTAATTCATGATGTTGACACAAGCCATGCTGTGCCCAGAAGGAGCTGGATGTCAGTGTCTTATGTTTAAGAAGTCAGGAGGGGATTAGGTCCATCCACAGTGGTGGCCTATCCGCCATCCCCACTAACCTAGATCCTGACACGCCTTTTATTGCAGAGCAGAAAACAGGGACTTTTGATCTGACACAAAAGTAACTTTACACGTGGCCCAGATAAGGTGTGTATATATGGTCCCTGGACTTTGAGCTCCTGAGGCTGCTTAACTGATTGGGCCAAAAGTCTTTGTACCCATCAAATCCTTCTTAACACTTCTTTTAGCATTCCACAGTAAAGGAAGCTCACCTCCCACAGGGGTGTGCCATGTGTGATACCTTGGCCAGGCAAATGGCTTTATTTGATGTCCTTTAAGAGAGGTGTGGCTCTCTCTTCGCCTGCATGTGGCTCCTGTGAATTTGGTCCTGCATCTGCTCACTGTTCACCCCTCAATGGCACCAACAGACACCGATCATCTCCTGTTCCTGCTTGCATTTAGGCCTCATGGCAAGGATTTTATGTCGAATGATTTTTAAAAATTCTTTTTAAAAAATCTTTACTGATGGCCAAGGCAGATGGATTGCCTGAGCTCAGTAGTTTGAGACCAGCTTGAGCAGGAGTGAGACCCCGTGTCTACTAAAAATAGAAAAACTAGCTGGGTGTTGTGGTTGGAGCCTGTAGTCCCAGCTACTAGGAAGGTTGAGGCAGGAGGATTGCTTAAACCCAAGAGTTTGAGATTCCTTTGAGTGAGGCTGATGTCATGGCATTCTAGTCTTGGGCAAAAGAGTGAGACTGTTTCCAAAAAAAAAAAAAGAAAGAAAATGCATTTAATACACCAACCTACCAAATGTCTTAGGTTAGCCTAGCTTACCTTAAATATGCTCAGTACACTTATATTAGGCTATAGTTGGGCAAAATCATCTAACACAAAGCTTATTTTATAATTGAGCGTTGAAGATCTCATGTACTGTGTGTATGTGGATTGATAGCCCAGGAAAGGATCAAAATTTAAAGTACAAATGAATCATCTTTAAGTCAGGGACTGTCTATACTTATTTTAGCTTTTATTTATTTATTTATTTATTTATTTATTTATTTGAGAGATGGGACTCTGTTGCCTTAGTTGGAGTGCATGTTCATAGCTTACTGCCTGTCTCAGTCTCGCAATTAGCTAGTACTATAGACATCCTGCTCCCTCCCAGGGCCAGGCTTTGCTATGTGTTAGCTATTTTTGTTACACATCTGTGTGTGTACAGCTGTTTGTTTTACAGACATACCCTCTAGGTATATTGTCCAGCAGATTGTACTTCCTTTTAATAGTCTGTCTTAGAGATCTTCCCTTGACAGTGAGTCAATGTCTACCAGACCTTGGGGCCAAATGTGGCCTTTTGGATTTGTGAGTGCAGCCTTTCGACTGAATCTAAATTTTACAGAACACATCTTTTTAATAAAGGGATTTGTTCTGTGAAGTTTGGATTTGATGATGGGCCACACTTGGGGATCTGGAAGGACATAGGTGGGCTTGAGGCCACAGGTTCCCCACCCGTGGATGACATTCTTCTTTAATGACCGTGTTGCTTTTCTATCAGTTCCCTACTTTTGAACTTACTGGTTGTTCCCACATTTCATTATCATAATTCTGAATATCTCATACACAAAAGCCTTTATTCGTGCTTTAGATTTTTCTTGGAACAAAGTCCTAGAGTTGCAGTTAATGAAACAGTGTATATTTTTAAAGACTTGTGATATTTATTGCTAACTTGTATTCTGGAAAGGTCCTCTGTACCTAGTCCCATTAGCCTGAGCAGGAGTCCTGATTTTCCTAGATCCTCTCCAACATTGGTCTCAGAGTACTTCTTAATCTTTGCTACTTTGGTAACCAAAAAGCAATTAGTAATTTTCATTTATTTGATTTCTGATGAAGTTTATTGCATTTTTATGTTTATTAACCATATGTATTTCTTTGTTAATTATTTTTTCTGGGGAGTATTTTTATTTCTTATTGATGTGTGGAAGATTTTTACATTTTGGAGCTATGAATCATTTTGTTGTGTTACAATTTTCTATTCCTAAGTTGTTTACCTTTTTAAAAATTCTTTATTAAATCATAACTGTGTACATTAATGCATTTATGGGTACAATGTGCTGACTTGATATACAATGTGGAATGCTTACATCTAACTGATTAAAGTTTTTACCTTTAAAAAAATTTTTTTTTGTTTTGAGACGAAGTTGCTTTTAGTAGAGTGCTGTGACATCACAGCACACAGCAACCTCAAACTCCTGGGCTTAAGTGATTCTTTTGCCTCAGCCTCCTGAGTAGCTGGGACTTTTTTTTTTTTTTTTTCTGCTGTAGTTATTGTTGTTTGGCAGGCCCGGGCTGGGTTTGAACCCGCCAGCCCCAGTGTATGTGGCTGGCGCCCTAGCTGCTGAGCTACAGGTGCTGAGCCTACCTTTAAAAATTTTTTTGTTCTTAAACATACTGAGGATTTTAAATTTTTATGTGGTTAGAGCTATTTTTCCTTCGTCGTTTGTTTTATTTATGCTTTAGTTTTTAATTTAGGAAGAGGTAACTATAATATTTTCTTTCTAGTTATCTTATGGCTTTATTTTTCATATCCAGTATCTGAAATTTATTTTGGCATTGGGTGTGCGGAAAAAGATGTAACTCCCCCGACCCTAGCACTTAGCCAGTTGTCCCCGTGTCCTCAACTGAATAATTCATTCTTATTAATATGAAAATCTTAGTGTGACACAGGCCCTGGTCTTAGTGTTCTGATGTTTACCTTTCCATGCCCTGTCATAAGCTCACTGAAGAAAGTTGACAATATTCTCGTTCATAATGAGGACTCTGAAGTGCAAAGAGGTAACGTTGCTTGTTTGACATCAAGGAGCTTAGGTGAGGTAAAACCTGGCTTGGAATAGCGTGGATTTTTTTTTAATAGCCAGGCTCCTTATCCATAATATATCTTCAGCAGCTTCTTGGCCAATCTTCCTTTTGTCCACTAAAAAATAGTCATTTTTATTGTTCCTTTGCTGAGGTTCTGTGTTTTAGACCTGTCCCCTGCCTCTTTGCTCTAGCCAGGACTTCCATGATAGTGTTAAATGCCCGTGGAGGTTGTTGGCAGGCTTAAATCTCAGATGTTTTATCCTACAGGGCTCCTCTCCATGGAGACCTGGTTAGTCAGGGACTTGGATTTTTCTGAATTTCCTTAAAAAATCAATAGTGGCCATTTTATAAATGACTCATCTGTCCCATGGCTGGGCCAAACCAGAGAAGCAGCTGACATTAAGGATGATAACTTGAGTACAAGCAGCAGTGGGCAATATTTTGGGGCCATTAATTAATATGCAAGGGGGAAAGCCCTGGAATGGGGAGCTTGGCAAAGAGCTACTACAGTGAGCCAAGACATGAAGAAGGCAGCCTCAGGGCTGGCTGCTGGACCTGTGGAGCTGGTTGCCTGCCTGCACGTCATGGTGGCTGTGAGTCAGACTTCCGGCTTTATATCCCAGCTTTCCCTTTTTCTGGCCGAGTAGCCTTGGGCAAGTAACTTAATCTCTCTGTGCCTCAGTTTCATCTTCCATAAAATGGAGTAGTGATAGCACTTACCAGGTTTTTGTGAGGATTAAATTAGTGGATTCATGTAAAGTGCTTGGCCCATAGTAAACGCTCAAATAAATGTTAGTCATTGTGAAAAAGGTCCCAGGAGGTGAGCTTAGAGTCTCTGTGGGCAGATAACACTTGGGTTTTCCCTGAGTACCTGCAGCATGGTACATAAGTGCCAGGGCCCAAGACAGACCTGGTTCCCTTGCTCTTGGAGCTGACCTTCTACAAGAGAGGTGGACACTAAACAAAACAGGTAAGTCAGATAATGTTAAGCAGCGAGATGTGCTGTGAAGGGCTGGAGAGTGACCTCTGTGGCTGCAGAGTGGCCTCTGGAGAGATGACCTTTGAGTCAATACCTGAAGGGTACAAAGCCAGCCACAGAAAGGTCTGGGAAGGCATATCCCAGACAGAACCACAAATGGAAAGGTGCCGAGGCTGGAGCTTACAAAGCACATTCTAAGTACCAGGAGGCCAGTGTAGCAGGAGGTAGGGAGGTAAGGGGAGCATGGCAGGGGATGTCATCAGAGAAGGAGCCAGGTGTGATGTTCTCACCTAGGTTCTTTTGGTTGAAAATAACAGAAACCCCAGGCTGGGCGTGTGGCCCATGCCTGTAATCCTAGCACTCTGGGAGGCCTAGGTGGGAGGATTGCCCAAGCTCAGGAGTTCAAGACCAGCCTGAGCAAAGCAAGAGCCCTAAAAAAACTAGCTGGGTGTTGTAGCAAGTGCCTATAGTCCTGGCTACTTGGGAAGCGGAGACAGGAGGATTGCTTGAGCCCAAGAGTCTGAGGTTGATATGATGCCATACCACTCAACCTCAGGGTGACTAAGACTCTGTCTCAAAAACAAACAAACAAACAAACAAAAAACCCCCAGAAACCTATGTCAGACCCTCTCAAGCCTGAAAGCATTTTGAGGCCCTTTGCTTCAAGAAGCATTTTGCATCTTCAAACCTAGGACAAGCAGTCTTCTAATGTCAGGATCAGTAGGCCCAGGGGCCAGATGATTTTTCTCTCTCCATCTTCCGTCTCTGCATCATCTGTCTCTCTGCTTCTTTACTTCTGTGGGTTTCTCCAGGCACTTGGCTGTCCCATAGCTCCTACCTTTATGGGAGTTCCCAGCCATAGGCAGAGACTTGAGACTTGACTCAACTATTTGCCTACCAGGACCAGGGATCTGATTGGCCCAGCTTTAGCCAGGTGGCCGCCTCTCATCCAGTGAGCTGTGGCTAGACAGTAAACACAGCCATCTCACCTGGGCCAGCGTACGCACACAGTTCTCATTGAAGGGGGCCTCTAGGAAGCCTGGCAGACCCACTTTCCTGCTCTCTTGGCCCTGAGTATCATCTTATATATGAAGCAACATCATGTTGTGATTAAGAACATTGGCCCCTTGGCCTAGATCCAAAGCTCTGCCACTCACTACCTGTGTGACCTTGGGTTCATCACTTTATCTCTCATGGCCTCAATTTCTTTACCTGTAAAATGAGGTAAACAAATGTTCCTATTTCAGGAGGTGGTTAAAAGAATTAAATAAAGTTATGGAAAAGACTCAGTCTGAGGCTGATTCATGGTAAGCACTCAGGAAGTATTAGTTATCATTGTAATCATCATTGTCATCCTTATTTTTCCTTCTTGAGGCCAGATAGTCTTCTATGGTCCAAGATTGATCCTGGCCCCACTACTAATTAGCTCGGTGACCCTGGCCAAGTGAGTAACTTCTCTCAGAGCTTTGATTTCTTCATCTGCATGGTAGAGAGAATGACAGGTTGACAGGGCTTGATCATTGGATGTATGTTGCTATCTGAGATTTGGAGTAACTTTGGAAATTCACAAGTTCCCGGGCTCAGTGCACCCCTTCCTCTTGGTCACACCCCACAAGTATGAGCTGATGATGGGATACCAAGGCTTGTGAGGTCCCTTCTGTACATAGCATGGCACTTGTTCCCTGTAAGCATGACCGTGAGCTCTGCTAGAACATGACCCAGATCTGATCCATTGTCCCCAGGCACTTGGCATGCAGTGCTTTTCCTTCTCTTGTCACAGACAGATCTGAAAAACAGCTTTTGAGGGCTGGCTGTATCTATTCCCCAGGTAGTGATTCTTAAATCTGCTGTGAATCTCCATCACCTGGGAATCTTGCGAACAGTTGGGATTTTCTGGCATAGCTCCTGGGTTTTTGCAGGTGTAGGTGGTGATCATCTGCTGGTTTGGCTCAAACCATTCACCATTCTTTTGGGTTTTCCTTTTGAGAACAGTTTTCCTAGCATCCATCCATCAAGACTGCTGTGTGCAAGATATTATTTACTGTAGCCACTGGGGAAATGGCAGCAACTCAGACAAACAGAAAGCCCTTGAAATTAGAATAAAGTCTATACATTAGATAACAGTATTGCATGATTCTCACTGTTTGATTTTGAAAACTGTACTGTGATTGAGAGAATATCATTAGTTTTAGGAAATATCCACTGATTTCTTTCGGAGTTAAAACCAAGAACAAATAAATGGGGAAAGGGAAGCAAAATAGTGTTGGCTGAACAAATGTGAAAATGACTAAAATGTTTATTTTTTTTCTTAAGTTTTAGGGCAATTGTCATGAAGACTCAGCCACAATGTAATGCCTTGTTGTACAGAATAGGGTTCTGTTTAAGGAACTGATGTCCGGGTGAGATCACACTTGTGGTGCATATTTTAAGGGTGAGGAGAAAACTTCTAAATACCTAATGACTTTTCATATGAGGAGAAAGGTATCTGTTAGGTTAGGAGCCAGTAGACTGGAGATGCATGAATGTGGCAGGCAGTGAATAGTTGTGGCTAAAGAGAGCTTTTG
>CAUYRH010024456.1:0-12884 GCA_963574655.1 Perodicticus potto | reverse complement strand
CGCTGTCTCCCTGTGTCCCCAAGGGGAAGTTCCTGGGTAGATCCCACCTGCCAGAGATGCCTGAAGTCCTCTCTCCCCAGTCTCACCGTGCCCAGCCGCAAGGAAGCTGTTACTCGGCTGCCATCTTGCTCCGCCTCCCTGGACCTAGAATCTTTGCTGCACTCTTTTTTATACTGATAGCTTTCGGCAAGTAATTTTGGCTCACTGAGGTTGTCTTGCATCTGAAAATTGAAGTAATAATATCTACCTTTCAGGGTCATTGTCTGGACCAAATGTGTAGTATCTGGAGCACCAATATCTGGCACAAAGCTTAAACCCAACAAAACGGCAGCTATTATCATAATCGAGGGTGATTATTTTTTTCTTTCCACAGTGCTATGCTGCCTTTAATGTTCTTTCTCCAATTGGTTTCCAAATTGAAAATTCATCTCTTTCTGATTTACATCTTGGGAAATGTGAAAGCACGTACAAGGTGGACTCCACTCAACCTTGGTTTGTATTGTTTGATTTTATGGACAAACGGGAAAACGGAAAGGCATCCACCAAGGAAAGACGAGAATGAAGCTTGAAACAAAGTTTATTTATTTCAAATCCTAGATCTGAAGATCAGGAGTTTGAGAATCTGTGTTTTGAGGGATCTACTTGCTTTATAAAACAGCATCAGTAATAATAACGACTAAAATGTATTGAATCCTTATTAAGTGATACCGTGTTTTACATTTACCATCTTATTTAATTTTTACTAAAATCATATGATTTTACTTTTCTAATTTCATACATTTAAAAAAACAAAAAACCAGAAACCTATAAAACAGCATGCTTTGGCCATAATGCCACATGGCTGGTAGGTTGACAAACCATTTCAGTTTGCCTGAGACTTTTTGCTTTTAGCACTGGAAGTCCTGTGTATGGGGAAACCTCACAGTCCCAAGCAAACTAGGAATGTTGTTCACCCTACCTGTCAGCATCCAAACCTGAATCTCTTTTAAGTTAAAACTGGAACTAATAACCACGAGGTTGAACCACTTTAACAGCTATAGTACCTGCCAGGGTACACAGTACTAGAAAAGAATTGAACATACACTAATTGACCATAACTCGATAAGCTTCACACTTTCATTTTTTCAAAGACTTAACAGAACTGAAATCAGATCAGCCCTACATAGACTTTAGAAATTGATAATAATCTTAGATTGAATATGGTAATAGAAATTCTAGGCTCTAATCTGTCACTAATTACTTATGCTGTTTTACAGAGTCACTTAACCTTGCTGGGCTTTTATCTACTTGGCCATTAAAATCAAGAGACTATACAAAATAAACCTTAAGACCACTTTCCACTCTGAAATGCTCTGATTTTGCAACAACCTATGGCAGATCAATGTTTCTGTGTGATAACAAATCTAGAGATAAAGAAAAAAAGAAAGAAAACATACCCACAATGTAACAGTATTAGCAATCTTAGTTTTTACATGGGGAAAGTGAGCCTCTGTGTACTTATGAAGTTCTAAGGCCCTATCAGCAAAATTAACCCACATTCATGGATAGCTAAAAGCTCAATAGTAAGTTAATAACTTACGTATGAGATTCTTTTATTTAGGATGAATGTAGAAAAGAATAACAAAGAATGCATTTAGCAAAGCTTTAGCAGTACTGAATGTAGTTGGCCAAAGGTAACATCTTTTTGGCAGCGTTTAGCTACCCACTCTGGGTGTTACCACTGTAATTGCAAATATACTTTATATGACCCAGATTATCTGGTGAATGACTTAATGTTTGTGACATTTTCTTTTAGATAAAACTGCCTCAAGAGGTAACTTCTTTTGAATGAACTGTGTTTATTAAAAATAAAGTTTATGTTTCATGCTCATACACATATATTGTCAGTTTAAACCTAAACTTCCTATAATTACATATGTTTATCTTTTTTTAATGTTATTTTTATTTATTTTTTATTTTTTTGCAGTTTTTGGCCAGGGCTGGATTTGAACTTGCCACCTTCAGCATATGGGGCTAGCCCCTTACTCCTTTAAGCCATAGGCACCACCCACATATGTTTATCTTGATAATATATATAAAAGCAGGTACCTATTTTTTCTGAGACAGAGCATCATTTTGTTGCCCTGGGTAGAATGTTGCAGCACCATTATGGCTCACAGCAACCTCAGACTTTTGGGTTCAAGTGATTCTCCTCCCTCAGCCTCCTAGTAGCTGAGAGTACAGGTGTCACCACCAGGTCCAGCTAATTTTTATATTTTTAGTAGAGATGGAGACTTGCCATTGTTCTGACTGGTCTCAAACTCCTGAGCTCAAGTAATCCATCCACCTCGGCCTCCCAGACTGCCAGGATTACAGGCATGAGCTCCTCTGCCCAGCCTAAAGCAGATGTCTACATCCAAACATTTTCCATTCAAAAATAGTATAAGTGGCTTTTTCAAACATCAGATCAATGTGTATCAATTATGCTTAAGAAATGAAGAGAAAAACTTTATCAGGTAGAAGCAAAGAGGTTCTGAGAAGAAATTTTAAAATGACCACCATAGCAACATGTATCTTGCACTATTGCTAGAAAAGGGCATTTTGCAAGAAGATGAGGGAAAAGATAGAAGAGTAGAACCACCATCGTTGACCACCTCCCTACATTGACCACCTCCTTCAGTTGTCCTAATCTTCATAGACCAGACATGCATCACTTGTATGTGTCAGCAGAGTAGGCCCAGTTCCTCATGTTGACTACTTCCATATATGGACCAGTTTGTTCCAGCCCCTTGCCTGGTCAACTTACAGAGATTCTACTATGTTTCTAATGTCTCCAAGCCAGTATTTCTCAAAATGCGATGCTCAAACCCTCTACATTAGAATTGCAGAAGGTGCTTGCTAAATTTGGACTGCCCAACCAATTTTTCAATGATTAGAGCTGGAGAGTCTGATAAGTCCTCGGAACGATTATTGTGCATACTAAAACTTAAGAACTAATGGTTTTGACATTTTAAACACAGTCTAATAAGACAGTTTGGCAAAAATCCAGCCACAAAGATGTTCACTGAAGCTCTCAGTTATAATAACAAATAACTGAATATAATCTAATTGCTATACTGAGGGATAGGCTTAATACATTTTGATATATCATATGATGAAATACAATAAAGCTGTTAAAATAATGCAGAATATGTTATTATCTTTATTATATGATATTGAATGAGAAGAACAGATTATAGAGTGCTCTCATTTTATAAAGCAATAATATCAAAAAAACAAAGAAAACATATATATTCATAAAAAATTCTGCAAGGATATATCCCTATATATATATAGGGTGGTGATATTAGTAATATTTATGTTTTTACATCTTTATAATTATTAGCTCCTATATTATCTGTAATAAAAATGTCTTTTTAATTAAAAATATAATAAACACAGTAATAAAATGAAACAACATTCACCTTGCTATTGATGGGACTTGGATATATTTCTTATTCAGCGTCAAGATATGCAATAACAAAGGAAAAGAAATGCTAAAATGTCTGAATAAATTTAATATGAACCTGTCACATGATAGTAAAATAAAATTGTCCAATTATCCTTAATAATTAGCTAACATATAGTTGGCACACAAATAAGTTTAACATCATGCTTTTCAGTGTTAAGACACACACTTCTCTGAAAAACACACCTAAAGTGAACAATACCATAGTAATTAATACTTACAATAAATGAGCATGAGATTTATTTTTACTATTATTATGTTTCCTGCAACTTTTAGACAAGATATTTAATTGATTCCTTTGGGTTTTTTTTTCCTCCAAATGTAGGTAATGTTTTTCTCCCAATGTAGAAAAGGGCATACACATAACTAGTGTTAAATAAATTTCTGTGGTTTCCAATAATCTCATAGCTTTCATATTTGTTGCACATGCGTATTTAATAATAAAATTTCTGTAAAGAAATCTCCTTAATATAAACATACATCGTCACTGTAGGGAAGAATGTCACTCTGTGGGCATACAACTGGACCACATTTGCAGACTCTCTTGCGGGTAGAGGTAGATGTGTCAATGCTGTTACATTATATGCCAATGCATTTTAAACTGAGGCAATGTGTGCCATTTCAGATCTAGCAATCAAAGCCTTCTGAGTCTAATACCTTATTTGTCCCCCTCTGCAGCCCTTTTTTATGTATTGTGAAAATTGTAGAACCATAAGATGAAAGAAGCCAGGGTTCCTTAATCAGAATTTTCAGGAAAACCACTTGCCAATCACAGACACTTAATTTGAGGTACATGAGGCATACATACTCTTCTGTTGGGGTAATCTGCTAAAAGCTGGGGTTTCCTTGCCACTGGTAGTGCTATTTTATATGCCTAATCACATCTCTATTCTTTGAGTTCAATCTATCTAATCTTGATAGCATTTCCTGGTTAATTCCTTAATTAGGCATTCATCAAACACCTACTGCCTTCCAAGTTTGTGCTGAGTGCTGGAAAGGCAGAGACTGAGGTAGGTACTGTCTTTCACTTAAGCACTTACTGACTACTTGGGGAGAAAGATAAGTAAAAAATAATTACCAGTATGTGATAAAAGCTATAACGAAGAACTTAGGGTTTTTTAGGCATACAAAGGTAGGATGAATACCTTTTGCAAAATAATGTGATATCAATGAAAAGAGAGAATTTGGACTGTCTCGAGGAAAAAATGAAAGACGTATGATTACTTCATGCCTTGGGCATTTCTTTTTATAGTCATCATTTCTGACTAGTCTCATCACTGGCTCCTCTGTTAACCGTCTTAAATCTAGGCATTCGTCAACCATTTCTCTTTTTACTCTACACATTCATGTTGAAAACATCATCTAAGACAATGAATACAAACTACTTCCATCTTTTTATTTATGATCCCAAGTCAGCCTCCAGCCTGCCAATTGTAGGAGGATGGTTTGTTTATCTTTCTATTCATTTTATTGGCCTGAAAACATGGATAAATCTGGAAAGGAGCATGCCAAAACAACTTTTGTGTCCCTAGTGCCTGGGACAAAACATAAGCTAAGTAAACTTTGTTAAAAGAAAGAGTAAAGCAAAAATACTTAGCAAATATATTCCATTTCTTCAACTGCAGGAAATGGGGAAAAACTGTTAGACATTGCTATTACTAGTGATGATATATTTGTAATTATTAGTATAATTTAGATATGAAGCCAAAGAACCTAACAAGAAACTTCTATTGAAATCCCAACACTAACAGCTACTGAAAATGCTCTGGATATCCTCATGTTTAAACCTTCTTTCAAATACAGTAGAACATCTGTAAGTTGACCACCCAAGGGGTTGTAACAAACTGGTCCACATATGGAGGTGAACAATATATGAAACTAGGCCTAATATACTGATACATACATGTGGTGTGTAACTGGTCTATGAAAATTAGTTCTACTTGTGGTGGTCAACATAGGGAAGTAGTTAATTATCAAGGTTCTGCTGTATATAGACATTACGAAGAGTATTTTCACTTATTTTTAAATTAAGAAGGAAAGACTTCAGGTACTCACTGCCTTCAAAGGTCCTACACTGTGTAGAGTATTATAGAAGTTAGTTTATTAAATAGATAGATTTTTTAAAAGAAGATAAAATAAAGGATAAGTTTTTATTATTTTTAGAGTTATATCCTTGTAACTTTAAGTTCTGTAAAAGGAAATTTCTCCTTTATTAGAATTTATAGGATAAGTAAGACAATGTTTGACAATTGAATCAACTCTTCAAAGTGTAGGATACAATTTAATAGTATTGAAATATAATTGAAAATCATACTTAAATTCTTAAAGAACTATAGGCCAATAGTACACATTTTATATATATATATATATATATATTAATTATTAAATCATAATTGTGTACATTGGTTCAATCATGGGGCACAATGTGCAGACTTCATATACAATCTGAAATATTTTCATTGAACTATTTAACATAGCCTTCATGGCATTTTAATCACTATATGAAGCCATTTATATTCTACATTAAGTAATTTTCACTTGTACCCTTGTAAGATGCACCGTAAGTGTGATCCTCTAACTCCAGTAAGATTAGCCCACATAAGCTATCTTTCTTGCTGAGCTTTTTCTTTTATATTCAGAATGTGCGGTGATAGAGGAAATGAAGTCTTCCTATTCAATTTTATCTATATAATCTATGACTCATATTAGCATATCACTTTTATACAGAGACTTCAAAAGTTAGGAAAAATGTAGATGCTATTTTCTTAGTTTTTTTTTTATTTTTTTTAGTTTTCATGTATATATAATTTGGCAAATACCTAGAATTTGTGACTAATGAAAATAAACATCTATGACAAACTTGTAGGGAGAACATAGGTAAATCACAAATAAATATCAATTATTGTGAAATGCTATATCGGAACCAAAAGATCAAATTTGGTCAGTGACTAAATTTTGTCCCATCCCCAGAAATTCATACATTGAAGTCTTATGCTGCTTCACAAGGTGACTATATTTAGAGATGAGCCCTTTAAACAGGCAATTAAGTTAAACTGTGGCCATTACAGTAGGTACTAATTCAATCTGATTTATGTCCTTATAAGAAGAAGAGATTAAAAGGGAAAAAAGAATGAGAGATTAGGACATAACGGAAACGCTAGGGAACACAGACACAGAATAAAAACCGTGTGAGGGCAAAGGCAGAAGGTAGTTGCCTATAGGCCTTGAAGAGTATCTTCAGGAGAAACCAACCCTATAGGTGCCTTCTGGGGCTTACAGTCTCCATAACAGCGGGAAAACAAATTTCTGTTGTTTACGTAGCCCAGTTTTTGTTATTTTGTTATAGCTGTCAGATTTGACTAATAACAATCTTCCTTACATGAAAAGTAAGAGAAATAAAGAAAAAAAATCCTTCTAAACCCAATTGAAAAGTGGACAAAAGATATGAAAATACAGTTGGAGACAAATGCATATATGTTCCTTAAATATTCAAAAAGTTGCTTGAGCTCATTCATAATAAAATAATGTACATTAAAATGAGATACTTTATCTTATTATTGAGTTGGCAAAATCCCCAAAGAGGTGGGGAAATGCAAGATCTCCAGCAAAAGTCATCAGTTTGTATGTAACTCTAAAGACTCTGTTATTATGCTTATTAACCAACCATAACTTTGGTAGGTGGTTCTAGTAGTATAATTTATTCAAACTCAACTATGTAATTACTCACTTACTTACATTATCAAAAGAATATAGAACCAGTGAAATTTGTAATATGTCATTAGAATACATATGACACAATAGGCTATTCCTGGACGCCAAGAGTTCCTGGTCAGCAATACACACACACACACACACACACACACACACACACACACGTTAAATAAAATGCTGACTATTTACTTTACTTGCATAGATTACCACTTGTTATTTTTCTGGTCTTACACTTGAAGACCTATGCTTTCTTTCATTATTTGGCTACATGTCTAACCAGCTTTTCAAGACTGCCCTCAAAAACATCAAGACAGTTTTTGACCCTTCTAAGACCTGCAGATAAATCATCATCAGGCCACTTTGCTGACTCAATCCCTAGGGCAGGCCCTTTGAAAAGCATGTCCTTGGACTTGGAGACAGGCAGTAAAATCCTTGCAGATTTTTCCCAATAGAACTGCCATTTCTTCTTACCCCTTTGCTCAAGTCTTTCTTCATCTTTACTTCTCAAGGGAATACTGGAAAAGGAAAAAAAAAAAAGGTGAATGTCACAATACTTGTAGATCAAAATCTGTGATTCCCGTTCCTGACAAAGTCATTGGATTTGGCCTTCACATCTCTGGAGTTTTATCTCTTTACATCTGGAGATTCTGTGTACATCATATTCACTCCACAATTTACTTTGTATTTTAGTCATACACACAATTAATCAAATGGATGAAGTTTTTCTGCCCTGACCGGTAGACATCGTGAAATATCATGTATGTAAATCTAATTCTATGAAAGAAACGTGGTGACTTGTGATATGTGAAAATTACATGTTTTTAGACCATGCCTTTAGGTGAAGCATTTATTTTTATCACAACAATGGCCATATTTTTTATCTTTATAATACATCACACATTTTAAGTCAAGTAGAATTTTTAATTGTACTATAAAGTGACTTCCTTTTCCTCCCCTCTCACATTTGTGTACACTAAATAGACAGCTATAAGTGGGCCCTTGCGAAGTGAATGAGGAATTTGTATGTAGAACATGTGATTTTAGGATCCCAAAGTTGTCTTCATTACAATTGTTACATGAGCAGATATTGCTTTTCTAAAAATGTTGTAAACACCTATATTTAGAACAGCAATATACCATAATTTCTTTCTTTCTTTCTTTCTTTCTTTCTTTCTTTCTTTCTTTCTTTCTTTCTTTCTTTCTTTCTTTCTTTCTTTCTCTCTTTCTTTCTCTCTTTCTTTCTCTCTTTCTTTCTTTATTCTTTTCTTTTTTTTTTTTAGACAGAGTTTCAGTAGAGTGTGATGGTGTCACAGCTCAGAGTAACCTCAAACTCTTGGGCTTAAGAGATTTTCTTGCCTCAACCTCCTAAGTAGCTATGACTACAGGTGCCCACCACAATGCATAATTTCTTTTAAAACTTTTTGTATCTTCTATCTAGATTTAAAATATTATTTTATTCTGTCTGAAGAGGAACTATTTATCTATAGTTCCTTATTGAATATTCTGTTTTTCTGACTTCAGTGATTCATTTTAGGTAAAATAGTACAAAATATTTTAGAAAAAATTAGTTTGGTTAGGAAAATGGAAACACTATACAGATAAATTTTTTCTTTTATATATTTATCTTTTTTATTTTGAATGGAAAAGATTAAAAATAAAGACAATGTCATTTGTAGGTTTAAAGCTTATAACACTCTTCGTGTTTAAAACTGTAGTTCTTAGAGATTATAAATTTGTAAATTCATGTTCGTGTTTATGACCTGCACAAATATTCAGTTGTGTCCAATTGTTTTGAGGATCTGTAAATGCAAAACTAAAGAATTTCTAAATGTGTCATACAGGGGCACTCCTTTATAATTAACTGATGGTTTTAATTGGAATAAAACAGTATGATGATTTGGGCACCAAAAATTCACTTATATTTCTAGAATATATTGTGGAATAGTGTACTTTGATGCATGCTAACAGCTAAAGAAAATATTTAATTTGTATTTCATTGGTTAAATAAACATTGTTTGTGATTTTAGTGAATAAAATGCAATTATAAAATACTATTTTCATTAAAAAAAATGTTTTATATATATCTTCAAAGGCTGGACATGCCCATGGGTCATAATTAATAGCAATACATAAAGATTAAACACTCTCTAAAAAGAAAACTCTCCCGCATAAGGGGAGAAAATATTTTCCAACTGTAAATCTGATAAAGAGTTTCTATCCAAACTACATAAGAAACTCAACTCAATACCAAGAAAACAGATAACTCAATTTGGGAAAAATGGGCAAATAACCCAATTTAATCCCAAATTGGCAAAAGACCTAAATAGACACTTTTCACCAGAAGACACATAAACAGCCCACAAATATATAAAATATTCTTAACTAAATTCAAATCAAAAGCACAATGAGATATTACCTAACATCTGTGAGAAGAGAATAGTTATTATCAGAAAGATTAAAAAAAAAAACTAATGTAGATGCAGATATGGAAAAAGGGAACCCTTATTCATTGTTGGTAGGAAAGTTGAATTACTACAGCCATTCTGGCTTTTTTTTTTTTTTTACAAAAAATTAAAAATAGGATCAGCGCCTTTAGCTCAGCGGGCTAAGGCGCCAGCCATGTACACCTGAGCTGGCAGGTTTGAATCCAGCCCGGGCCGCCAAACAACAATAATGGCTGCAACCAAAAAAAAAAAAAAATGGCCGGGCATTGTGGCGGGCGTCTGTAGTCCCAGCTACTTGGGAGGCGGAGGCAAGAGACTCACTTGAGCCCAGGAATTGGAGGTTGCTGTGAGCTGTGATGCCACTGCACTCTACCCAGGGTGACAGCTTGAGGCTCTGTCTCAAAAAAAAAAAAAAAAAGAAAAATTAAAAATAGTACCACTATATGTTATGCTACATATATATATCCAAAGGAAATAAAATTGCTATGTTGAAAAGATATCTGCTCTCATGAGGCTCTTTGTAGCACTATTCACAATAGCCAAAAAATGGAATCAACCTCCATATCCAGTGACAGATGAATGCACAAGGAAAACGTGGTATATGTGTGTATGTATAAAATGGACAAATCTTATACATATATGTATATGCATACTATATACACACACACAATGGAATGCTATCAGTCTTTACAAAAGGAAGAGAATTCCGTCATTTGTGACAACATAGATGAACCATAAGGACATTAAGTTAACTGAAAACAGACAGGAGCAGAAAGACAAATGCTGCGTGATTTCACTTACACGTGGAATCTAAAAAAGTCCAACTCATAGTCTGCTCTGAGTAGAAGAGGGCATTCACAGGAGAGGACTCCAGGGGATGCAAGCCCAAGCAGGGGATTCCACCCATGTGGCATAAAGATTGCATTCTCACTTGGGAAGCAGGACATGGGGTCAGGGGTCACACCCCAAACAACATGTGGACCTTGTTCAAGCTGGGAAAGGGAGTGGGGCTAGAATATGTATTATATCCTGGAAATACGTGTGATATGTTAAAATATTTTTTCTGGATAAAAGTACTGCTTTAATTCTGTGAGTGCTGAGAATATCAACATATTTTGTTCATGATTTTTGCAGTTTAATGAAAAAATTGTAAAAGCATACTTCATATAAGATTCTTCATGTAAGAAACTTGTTTGAGGACATTATAGTTGATTCAACACATGCTCTGATATTTCCCTTCTAGCTAACTGTTTCGTACCACATGTTTATTCAACTATAATAAGTACCTAAATCTATATCAGAATGGTTAAAAATGCAAAAGGAAATACTAGATTTTTGAAGCTATGCAGAACGAGTTTCATACACTGCTTCATACAATGAAGTTGGGAGTGAAACTTTATATTACTTTGGAAAAATGTTTAAGAGCAGCTACTAAGCACTAAATATATTAAAATGTACATACTGTATGTATGATCAACAATGGTATCTATATCTAAAATGCTTGTATATCTATGATCGTCGTCAAAGAATAATTAGTAGAGTGTTTATAGTTGCTCATTTTGTAAAGAGTTTAAGTGATATCTTAACTGTAGTGGAAAGCTATTGTATATTTTGGCATGAGTGTGGTTTGATTATGGTTTTGTTTCTAAAAAACAATCTGCTTCAAGTGTGATGAATGCATGGTAGGTAGAACAAGATGGAAGATAAGATTATTGGTTACGATATTGCTTTATTTGTCTAAGCGAGACACTATAGCGATTTGGATGCAGTATTTTAAACTGGGATGGCAAAATTCACTCACATTTGGGATATATTTTACTTGTATTAGACCTGTCCTTGTAGTAACTACATGATCACTTTTGTCCTGAGGATAGCGTTTGACACAAGAACAAAGAAGAGAAAGAAGAAAATATCAGCTATTTTCACACTTTTCTAGATATAGATACCGGCTTAGGCAAGACATTGAAGTATGTAAAACATATATTTTCCTTTGTCATATCCTCATATATCATTGGTTTGCATAATCAGTTCTTCGTATTCCCAAGACACAGTATTATCCTACTATTCTATTTTCTTCTTTGTGACATCAAAACGAAAATAAAAGTAAAATCTTCAGGGTTCTAGTTTCCTGTCATTATACCACTTTTTCACACATCCATTACACTTGCACTGGAAAATATTCATGATTAAGTAATCAAATATGTAAATAAGTAGAATGAAAATAATTTTCTAGAATTTGTGAATAATTGAAAGATCGGTACTCCTACCTACAATAGCTTAATTGTATTCATTGTTAGGAAAGAATCCTGACCTCAGGCAAGATGGCATAGTATAAACCAGATATTGATGCCAGAGTTTCAGGTTCTTGGTCTCGGTGATTGCGGTACCACAGGAGTAGTAGTAAGTCAGGATTTATTTACATGAAACAAGAATTACAGCTACAGGACAAACCTAACCTCTAGGCAGAGAGGACCCAAGAGGGGATCAAGCTCTCCTGCTCCTTCTCTGAGGTCCAGCCAGGTCTGTGTTTCAACTCTCTGCTCAGGGGTTTATATAGTCTTAGGGGTTGTTTCACCCAAACTCTTAGGGCAAGGGTCTTCGTCAGTTACAGCCAGCTGTCTAATGAAGACTCAGGCCCTGGAAACTGACATGACATTGGCCAGTCAGAAGTGCAGGAGGAGGAGACAGCAAGGCGCCATCCATGAAATGGACTAGCCACAAGAGCATGGGAAGGAGACAGCAAGGCACCATTGTCTTCCCCGCAGGTGTCCGGCCCTTCCAGCAAGCTGTTTCCTCCAGCCACCACAGCATCAGGACAGTCAGGGCCAAGGCGGCAGGTTGTAGGGCCACCTTGTCCTGCATCAATATAATGTCAAAAGTATTTAAGCTAAACATGAGATTTAATGGAGCAAACAAGATAGTCCATTACTCAGAGCATAGCAAGCATCATGAACATCAGCAGAGTTACATCAGTCCTCCTGTCTCCAGTTTTTAGGGGGATTGCATAGTGGTAATTTCAGTTACTAGGCACATGGTGGACTTTGCGCTGCATCTGTGGAAAAATAACACTTTTATAGACAGCAGTAAGCAAAGCTTCCCTTTTGATGCAGGACAGGAAAGCTCTACAACCACTGCCTTGGCCCTGGCGGTGCTGATACTGTGATGAACGAAGAAACCGGCTTGAAAAAGAACCAACCACCTGTACGGAAAACACTGGCGCCTTGCTGTCTGCTCCTCGTGCA
>CAUYRH010024455.1:0-52287 GCA_963574655.1 Perodicticus potto | reverse complement strand
AATGGGATGGGAAAGAAAGCACGATAACAAGAAAATTGACAGATGGGAAACTGGTGGTGGAATGCATCATGAACGATGTCACCTGTACTCGGGTCTATGAAAAAGTAGAATAAAAATTCCATCATCATTCTTGGCAGGAATTAGTTATGAGAATGAACAAGCTCAGTTCAATGAGCAAGTCTCCATACTGCTTTTCTTTTTTCATTACTGTATCCAGTTATCTTTATCACAGATATTTTACATGCAACTATTTCGAAGTGTTGGTTTAATTAGATTCCTCTCTTTGGTTAATAAATAAATATGTTTGTGCTAAAAAAAAAAAAAAAAAGAACAGCTCTAGGCCCCCAGAGTTGATAACTTTGGTAAAATGGAAGAATTCCTTGAAAGACACCCATCTGCTCAACTTACAGAAGAAATAGATAATCTGAATATGGCTATAACTGTTAAATTGAATCAGTAATACCCTTCCAAAACAGAAAGCACCAGGCCCAGATGGGATAACTGGTGAATTCTAGCAAACATTTCAAGAAGAAATTATTTCAATTCTCTACAATCTCTTCCAGAACATAGAAGCAGAGGGAAAACTTCCTAGCTTATTATATGAGGCCAGCATTACTCTAATACTAAAGCCAGACAAAGACATAAGAAAGGAAAACTATAGACCAATAGCACTCGTGAATATAGATATGAGATTCCCAACAATGTGTAAAAACAGTTATGCTTCATGACCAAACAGGATTTATTCTAGGTAGGCAAGGCAGGTTCAATATTTAAAAATCAATTACTGTAATATCCATCACACCAACAAGCTCTCGCTAATATCAAGAGATTCAGAAAAAGCATCCCACAAAATCCAACACCCATCATGATAAAAGGTCTCGGCAGACCAGGACTAGCAGAGAACTATCTGCAAGGACCCTGAAGCTAACATCACACTTAGACCAGACGCGACTCCCTGCCGTCAGGGATGAGGGAGGTGTCCCCGTCACTGCTCCAAAACACGGTGCTAGAAGTCCTGGCTAGTGCAGTGAGACAAGAGAAGGAAGAAAAGGACACAGGTTTTCAGATCACATGATCATCTATGACTATCTCAAAGAATTGACAAAAAATTCCTGGAACTAGTAAGCGGTTATAGAGAGGTTGTAGGCTACAAGGTTAATACACAAAAGTCGGTCATTTCCCTATAAACCAGCAATGAACAAGTGGAATTTGAGATTTAAAACACAATACCACTTAACTTAGCACCCCACCCACCCACCCAAATGGTGCTAAGTGTAACCTAACACATTGCTTACAAAATCTACATGAGGAAGACTGAAACTCCACCACATAAATGGACAGCTAGTCCAGGCTTGTGGGCAGGAAGACTCAGTATTATTCAGAGTCAGTTCTTCCCAAATTGATCTTTAGATTGAACATAATCGCAGTCAAAATCTCAGCAAATTACTGTGTGGATACTGACAAACTTTAAAGTTTATATGGAGAGGAAAAGACCCAGAATATCCAACACAATATTGAAAAACTGAGCTGGAGGACTGACACGGCCTGGCCCCAAGAGCTCAGCTAACGCTGTAATAAGACGGCATCATGTTGGCAGCAGAGCAGACAGGCGGACAGGAGAGCCAGCAAAAGCAAACCCAGGAACAAAGGCAACTCACGGGGAAAGAAGAGGCTTTTCAACAGATGATGCTGACGCAGCTGCAAAAACAGAGTCTAGGCTGGGTCTGGTGGCTCCTGGCTGAGACCAGCCTGAGCAAGAGCGAGACCCCCATCTCTACTTAAAATAGAAAAACTAGCTGGGTGACACGCCTGTAGTCCCTGCTACTCAGGAGGCTGAGGCAGGAAGATGGCTTGAGCCCCGGAATTGAGGGCTGCAGTGAGCTCTGGAGGTACCACCGCACTCCAGCCTGGGGACAGAGGAGACCTTGTCTCTAAAACACAAAACAAAACAAACCCTTTGAGTCTTAGAGTCTTACACCCTTCACAAAAATCAAAATGCATCATAGGCCTAGATGTGAAGTCAGAACTGGGAAATTCATAGCGTGGGGGAGAACTAGGCGGCCTTGGTGTGGCAAGATGGATGAAAGAAATAATTGGTAAGTTGGCTTTATTTGAACAAAAACTTCTGTGAAAAACACTGTCAAGGAGAAGACAAGCCAGACAAGGAGAAAGTATTTGCAAAGGTCACTGATCTTATACAAAGTCGGAGTAAGTGTCCTACAGAGAAGGGGCCACCTCGGAGTCTCCAGGGGGCCGGAGTCAGTGTGAGGATTTGACCAGGAGGGAAGAATGTTGAGGGGCTTCCCGACAGGGACTTGGAAAACACAGTAAAGCTTTAAAAGAAGGCAGGCTTAATTCCACAAAGAATGCCGAGCTCTCCAGCAGGCAAAATGCCATCAGTGAGTACTTACTGGACTGGCAGTGAGTGACATTTGCCACCTCACAGGGACAGAAACTCAGAATGATACCTTAAGCCAAGTGGTGGTGTAGCTGAGGGAAGAACTGGGAGCCTCCAGCGTTGCCTGGGTTGGGGCGGGAAGGGGGGGAGGGGAGCAGGAAGGACCTGGGCTCCCATTTGCGCTGAGGAGTTGGGGCACTGCAGGCTGACCGGGCACTGGGACCGCCTCTTCCTTGGCCTCTCTGCCATGTGGCCCAGACTGGCTGGGAACATGGGGTTGGGACCAAGAGGTGTGCACCTGATTCCAGGCTCTGCCTCCTGTGTCCAGGGGGTAAGTGGGGCTGTCGAAGCTTCCATCTGCTACCAAGGCAGCTGTCTGTCTTGGGTGGGGGAGTCACAAGCACTTTGTCATCAGGATGGTCCTGAGTTACCGGCATAGAACACCTGGGTGGGGCCTGTTGGGGATGCCAAGATGAGAGGCTGCTGTCCTCAGGAGCCGGGAAGGCCTGAAAGCTGCCAGGCCCCACACAGAGGGGGCTGTGCCACAAAGCAGCCTGTGGAGGCCCCTCTGGGATAGGGAGTGGCTCCGCTGTCTGTCTGGACCAGAAAGATGGTGGTGTCCTAAGTCCCATCAGCCTAACTTTAACCCGTTTTCTTCTCCCAAAAGGTCAAAAAGCTACAAGATGAAGTCACAAAACTAAAATTGAGAGGTACCTTGAACAAAGAGCACCGGCTGCCAGCTCTCCCTAGAAACCTTTCACTTCACCCACCAACATCAAGGCCTCAAAATGTATTTTTAACACAAAATATTAAGCATCAGAAAATGTGTGTAAATACCAGGGACAGACAGTGATCGCTGTGGTGGAGGCGTCTTCGGGCGCAGCAAGCTGCTCTGCATGTCCCCTCCCTCAGCGTCACCGCGGGGTGGCCGGCGGCGCACCTAGGATTCAGTGGTATCTTGTAGTTTATCTCCCAGCCTGTTGTGTTCCTTTTCTGAGGCCTCAGATGGTATAAGCTGCATTAAAAGACAGAACACTGACAAGCCCCCTCGAGTTTGTTCCTGGCAGCTTCTGCAAGTCTGTCCACCAATGTCTGGATGTGTGCCCCACCCCCCAGCAAGGTTGTAAATGTAATCACACCTTTCCCTCACTCGGTCATCATAGTCTCATTCACCAGATTCCGGCCAAGTTGGAAGTCCCAGCAAGGCCACCTGTGGCCAGGAGGGAGCAGGGGGAGCTGCCTGGGGCTCGGTGTGCGGCCAACTGGTTCCCTGCCCAGCGCTGTGCTGGCCTGTGGCCTCAGCCCTGCCCGGCAGCCGCCCACAGAGCCTGCATGCTGGACTGGAGTCCAGGCCTGCCCCCGTGGGAAAGCCCCATCTCTAAGGCTCCCTCTGCCCAGCCTGTTCAGACTCTGTGATTCCAATGCTGAAGCATCTTGAAAACATCTTTGATGTGACTTCTTTAGCTGATATAAGACTGACAGACTTGCTTTTTATGTCAATTTTGGTAAATATGTTTTCCCCGGAATTTTTCCATTTCATTCAAGTGTCAAATGTGTTAGCATTGCTGTTCACTGGTATTTCCTCATGATCTTTAAGATCATCTATCATCATGCCTCCTTTTGTTTTCTTGATATTGGCACTTTGTTCTCTCTTTTTTTTCCTGAAACAGGTTCTCACTCTGTCACCCTGGGTAGAGTGTCCTGGCATCATAGTTCACAGCAGGGGTTCTCAACCTGTGGGTCATGACCCAGAGGGACTGTATTAAAGGGCCTCTCTATCAAGGTGCCTGTTCTGGCTGATTTCTTGTGAGGGTCCTCTCAGCTCAGTTGGGGAGAGGGACTGTGGACGGTGCCTCCCTAACACTTCCATCTGCTCAGCCCTTTCTCTAGCCAGGGTAGTTCTGCTGTCATGAGTGGGCCCGGAAAGCTCAGGCTCTGTCCTTGTCTCCCTGGGGCAGGAGCCCTCATACCAACGTCCGGCCTCCAGACGCGCCCATGGGTTTCGCTCCCTCTGTGTGGCACCTGCCTTCCAGGTCAGGTCTCCCTCCAGGGTGGTGCAGGTGCCCCAGGCGGGTGCTGCACGCTCTGCTTCCTCTGCGCCTGCCTCCTCTTGTTACACAGGCCATGGAAGTCAGTTCTGGCTCTGTCCCTGAGCCATCCATCATCTTTTCATTTCTTTTTTTCTTGGTATTTTGAGATTTTATTTTTCCACTTCATCTTCCATGCATCTACTTTGAATCTCAACATCACCTCCCCTCTGTCTGCTCACACACTACAGTTGAGCTGGGAAACCCTTGATCTAGTGGTTCCAGACGTCTGACTTGAGGGTGCCGGCCCTCGCTGGCTATTGTCAGGGCTCAGTCGGACTCAAGCAGTCTTCTCCCAGGAGTTGGCCCCTCAAATGGAAGGTGACTCAGGTGGCTCACAGAGTGTACTCCAGTGCCACTGCTGGGTGATGCATGGGTTCCCCTTCCCTTTCGGGCCAGTGCTGTGGACATGGGCTCCCACCTCCTTTGGTACCTGCATGAAGCCCAGTGCCCCTTGTCCTGGGCACTTGCCCAGTCTTGGGGGTGTGGCACCTCCACTGCTTGTTCAGACCAGGGCTGGCTCTCTGGGAGGAGGACCAGTGACATGCACCCGCCACATCAAGGCCTCACCCCACCCCCAGCTGTCCCAACACACCCTGGCACCCCCAGTTTCCCTCTGGGGGTCCCGCGGACCCTCTCATCAGATGCAGGCAGGCCAGAGGATTGGTTCCAGCAGGCTGAGGGTGCAGGCTACAGGCTCTCAGGTACCACAGTACACAAGATTCGCCAACTTTGCCTCTTCTGCCTTCTTTAGGTTTATTATATTACTTTTAAAAAACTTCTACTAAATGCCTACTTTATTCTCTTGTTTGTAACCTACATATTGAAGGCTAGGAAATTTCCTTAGAGTCCTACTTTAGCTGCAATATACTATTTGTATTATTATTTGTTGATATTCTACAATTTAGTTTTTATTTCCTTTTTGGCTTTTGAGTTGTTTAAAAGGATTTTTGTTTCCAAATGGTAGGTATTTTCCCTGGCCTTTTGTTAGCATTTTTTTGTTGTTTTTAATTGGAGTTTGCCTGTAGAGAAACAGGCTGAAGTTTTCTGCACAGCCTGGTCCTCACCTGTTTCTCACATTCCCGGGGTGGATCCGACACCATGATCGAGTGGCTCAGGGGTGCCCCCAGGTTCCCTGTGAGAGACCTGGCGGGGAGTGTCCCCCCGCCCTGTGTCTGTGTGAACACTGTTATCTAGGGCACGAGCATCCTCCCAGACCTGCTGCTTGTCATTGTCAGGGCCACCTAGCCTGATGCTTGTCAGACAGGGTTCGGGTTGGGGACTTCTGGGCTCATCTGTTTCATCGGCCTGCCAAGTCTTTGCCCATCTTTCCCTTGAAGCTGCCAGAGTCACTGTCTCCAATGTCTTCCTGTGACAAATCGCTAAAAGCAGTAAGTCCACCCCGTGCCTGCTGCAGGGCCTCACAGCCAGTGCTGGCTGGTGTGGGTGGGGCAGAACAAGAGGCCCACGGGTAGAGGGACTTCACTGAGAGGGCTGCCAACGGGCCCCAGGGGAGGCAGCCCGTCCCTGGGGATGGAATAGGAATGGCCCCCTGCAGAGGTGACAGTGGGATACGGGGTGAGGCTCACAGAAGGCCCCTCCTCCTCCAGGAGAACCATCCAGTGGGGACAGTCCACTGCCTGTCGTCTTCCCTGGGCTGCCTTCATCCACTGTCTATCCACATTCACCAAGATCAGGTAGAGGCCCTCAAGCCCTCCTTCTGGTTGTCAGCTCCTTCTTGGCCACCTGGCAGCCCTGACTAGGAATGGCTGAAATGGGTAATTGCCATGAGACAGCATGAGAGGAACATGAATAGAGGCAACCCCCTGGATTCTGCTTGGAATCTGCTCACAGGCCAGTGACCCGTGACCCAGCCCCCCAGGTTGGCCTGCTCCTGAGGGGGCCTGGCAGCCAGCCCATCTTCTGCCTCTGGCTCCAGTGTCTTTTTGAAGATGTAGGGTGTTTGGTAGGGCACAGAGCCCTCTGTCCCTGGTGGATATGGGATGTCTGGCTTGGGGGTCCTCTGTCACCCCTAGTCAATTCCTGTGATGGGGGGTCTCACTCCCTGGTGGATTGAGCTGTCTAGGGGTCCTTCTCTCCCTGGCACCCAACTGTCCTCCACTGGCTCTTCCTGGACCCCCCCACTTCCTACTGCTGAATGAGGGCCAACTGCCCCCCGACATCAGAATCAGTGTGTTCCAACCCTCTGGGACATCGCTTTTATTTCCTGAGCTTCCTTGGGAAGGGGGCGGGAGGCAAAGCCTGGGCACCCCCAGGGTCACTGATGATCCTGAGGAAGGGCGAGGTGGCCTGGAGCTGGCTGTGGGCCAGTAGCTGGGACAGCCCAGCGTCCAGCAGTGGGGAGTCTACCCTTGGAAGATGTGGAAAGTGGGTGGTGGACTCACAAGGGGCTCTGCTATTGCAGGCGGCTTCTGCGGAGGGGTCCCACCATGCTGGTCGCCAGCCTGGGGCCCAAGGACCCTGCAGGCTGTCTGCGACTAGCGTTTCCCTATTGGTGGCGCCAGGAGACAGGGCCTGGGAGGTCATAGGGAGCCACCTGCAAGGGACTGGGGCCTGAGGGCATCCCTGAGAGGAGAAGCAGCTGCCTGTCTCTGGGGCTGCCACGGCAACAGGGAGGGCACCTGAGGTGACATCTCAGGCTGACGAACTATTCAGCAAAAGTGTCATCCTCCCATCTTGACAGGGAGGCCTGACCCCAATTCCTGTTCCTGGAGTCTCAGAGTCTTGCACCTGCGTGGTCCGGGTGGGAGGGCCAAGCCCTCACCGGCAGTGAGAAGACCCCCTCCCCAGTCTCAGAGGGACACACAGTGTGACACCTGGGCATGACCATGTGACATGTAGGTGGAGGTGGAGTCCAGGGCACCAGCTGGACCTCTGACCGGAGGGAGGCTCTCTGAGGTGGGGCTCAGGAGGCCCTGAGGTACAGGCAGAACACAGCCGGCCTCGGTCTGGCCAGTGGGGCCTGCATACCCCGGGGACTCCGTGCCCTCTCTGGTGGCCGGCAGAGGCTGGGCATTTGTGCTGTCCCCCAGATGAACTCTCCCGGGTGCATGGAAAGGCACATTTTCTGCCTGAAGTGAGCTGCGAGCGAGGCTGTAGGGAGCCCAGTGGGAGAGCATCTCCCAGGCAGGATACATTGGTTTCCCTTCCAGGCTGGATCAAGGCAGGCAGGAAGTACTCCAGCCACTCAGACCGGGGGTAGAGAACCCTACCCCACAACTTCTCCCAGCACACCTGACCCGTGCCCTGAGCAGGTAACTCAGCTCCCAGAGGAGGAGACAGGTGCAGTTGGGGGGGGGGTATACTGTCCCCCCCGTGGTGACAGACCACAGAGCACATTTGGCTCCACAGGTGGCCAGCAAGGCCTCCCTGCAGCCTTGGGCTCTGGAGGGCTCCAGCAGTCGGGTCCAGAGTGCACGCTCTTAACCAGCTGTCTTCTCCCTCTCCAGTGGATTTCTGGCAGGTTCTGTTCCTAGCCAGGCGTTTGAGACTTCCCCTCTGGGTTCTGACCCTACAGTCATACATCCTCATAACCCCTGTGGCAGGGAGGAAGCTCCAGACCTGAACCTGAAGCATGGTCAGACAGAACAAAAACATTCTTGCAGAAGAGCTTTTCTCCAAGGGCTTCCAGATTGGAACAGATGGAACAAATGTCACCCAGGAATCTGTAACCTGCTGGAAGGTCCCAGGTCCCCAGGCTGTGTGTTTGCAATGCAAACAATGCAAAGATGCCCTTGAGCCCCTGCCTCACTGGATATGATGGGGCTAAGGACATATGCCCAAGCCAGCCTCCCTGCCTGACGCCCTGGAGGAAAGCCATGCTCGTGCACTTACTCTGACCTTACTCTTCCTAAGCACCAGGGCCCATCTGCACATTTGGTCCTCGGGCATCAGCTCTGGAGAAATCCGTAGTCTCTGAGAGCCTGTAAGGCCCTCTCCCTTGACCAGACACCTTGCTTTGGCAGAGCCAGGCTGCATTGCAGGAGACCACCCAGCAGGCCAGGCTGGGCAAGCTCCAGGAACAGGATGCAAGCATAGATGTGACTGTCAGGGGACGGGGCACAGCTACCTGAGCAGCCCTTCTGGGAATAGACCAGGTGCCCAGGCAGCATTTCACCGTCAGGGGGTGTCCTGTGAGCCTCCCATTTCCTGGGAGAGACAGAAACAGAATAATTATTTAGTACAGTCAGGGAGATTCGAGAAGGACACTGTTGGGTGAGTTTGGAGCCAGGGGCCAGAAGAAGGGCCATTTGAGCTGATCCCCAGAGGAACTGCCCTGAGATTGGAGGGTCAGGCATAGGGCTGGTGATGAGAGGGGGGCAGGCTTTTGGGAAGGTGAATTCTGGAGCACCTGCAAGGACCAGCACAGAGATCAGGACCCCAGAGGAGGTGGACCCCAAAGAGAGGCAGCCTGCAGGGCCTTCGTCCTCCTCCCCTGCCAAAGTCAGCCCCTGTCCCTCCTCCAACTGCTCCTCTCAGGCCCATCTTGCTAACTCCTGTTCACCTAAACTCAGCCCCAGGGGAGCTCCAAACAGTCTGCTGTCCCTTCTGTGGCCCCACCTCATTCCCATCTGTCTGGCAGGGCTGGCCCTGGGCCTTGCTGGTGGAACCAGGGGACTGAAGGCTTTAGGGCTATCGTTTGGATGAAGTACCTTGAAGACAGTCTACAGACCTAGGGAAGCGCCTCTTTCCCACTCGGCCTGTTCCTTCTCAGCCAGAAGGGCATTTGCAGAGTTCCTGTCCAGACTCAGGCAGCCCAACGTCAGCTCACAGTGGATAGTGCCGCCGAAGGTGTCCAGACCAGTGTTCCCAGGCCCAGCTGCATCTCACTGACTGTCATGAGCAGGGTGGCCCATGGAGAGACCTCAGAGCAGCTGGCACAGCACAGACTCAGCCCCCCAACAGAGTGTCAGAAGGGAGGGGGCACCTGGGCTGGTGAGGCCCCAAGGACAACTGCATTGTAACTGGACTCTGGAGACCCCCACAGCCTCTGAAGCAAGAAGTCTGTGGTGGGGAGAGGTAGCAGGCTTCTGGGTGGGCTCTGAACAGCCATCATTTAAGGTACAAAGCACGCTGTCTGTTGTCTTTTTAAAATCCTACCTAGTGGAGAAGAGGATTTAAAAACACCCTGTGAGCGGGGCGGTGCCTGTGGCTCAGTAGGTAGGGCGCCAGCCCCATATACTGAGGGTGACAGGTTCGAACCCAAAAAATAGCTGGGCGTTGTGGCAGGCACCTATAGTCCCAGCTACTTGGGAGCCTGAGGCAGGAGAATCGCCTAAGGCCAGAAATTGGAGGTTGCTGTGAGCTGTTACACTGCCACGGCACTTTACCGAGGGCAATAAAGTAAGACTCTTGTCTCAAAACAAAAAACAAAAAAACCCTGTGGACTCACTTAAAAATATACAGCAGGCAGCGAGATGCAGTGGCTGGCGCCTGTAATCTCAGCACCCTGGGAGGCCAAGGCTGGAGGATCTCTTGAGCTAAGGGATTCAAGACCATCCTGAGCAAGAACGAGACACCATCTCTACTAAAAAACAGAAGAATCAGCCATGGGTTGTGGCATGTGCCTGTAGTCACAGCTACTCAGGATCCTGAGGCGGGAAGATGGTATGAACTTAGCCAGAAGTTTGAGTTTGCTGTGAGCTAGGCTGATACCATGGCACTCTAGCCTGGGCAACAGAATGAGATTCTGTCTACAAAATAAATAAATAAATACACAGCACATATCCCAGACTGGATATCCCAGGTGGGGCCCAGAGAAGCTAGCAGGGCAGAGGGAGGCACAATGGCGGACACCTCTACTCCCTGCTCCAGAACTGACAGCCCCCTGCCCCTAGGACCTTCACCCACTGTCCCATCAGACCTCTGCCTGCCTCCACCCACACTTTGCCCTGCAGATCCTCAGATGTACCCTTTGTGCTACCCCAGACTACTACCGCTGTCACCTGGGATTACCTGAACACCCTTGACACACCAGGTACTCTTCAGTGGTGTCTCCTGACCTTCCCCACACCCACCTTGGACCCTTGTCCAATCACAGACCTGCGTTGCCCACACTGCTGTCCTGTATGGTGCAGCAGGGCCCCTCTGTGGACACCTGCTGCTCAAGTGACAGGTCCCCATGGCATTCCCCCTGGGCACCCCTACCCTGCTGGCCCCACCAGCCTGGCGGCTGAGGCAGACCTGGGCTCTGTGGTCCACAGTCCTCTTCCCAGTGCCCAGGAACCGTGGAACCGTGGACCCAGCAGGCCCTCCAGCAAACAGGAAGGCACGGTGGGATAGCCCATGTGCAGCAGGTGGGCGGCCTCCCCCGTCCCCTCCCCCTCAGATCGGGCTGGCAGGGGACCCTGTTGTCTGGCATTTCTCGTCGAAGCCAGCCCCACCCAGCTCTGGTGGCTTGTAGGGAAGGGCTGGCTGACCCTGGAAAGGTGCCATGTTGAGGTGGCTTCTCAGCTAGGACTCCCCTCTACCGGTACTCTGCACCAGGCGGCCAGGCCGGGCCACCGCCGGAGGGCGAAGTGGAGCCGCGCGGGGGTGGGCAGGGAGGCGCTGGCGTAAGTCCAAACGTGAGGGTAAAGGTGGCACATTCACGCACTTGGAGGGGCAGGAGGCGGCAGGTGGGGGGCGTCGGTCTTCGGGCGCTGCCTGCCTAGCCTGGCGTGGGCTAAGGTCACCGAAGCAGGTCGGGCCCCCAGGGGCGGCTGGTTGCCGGCCTGGAGTCGGTGCGCACGCGCTTGTAGTTGGGGAAGTCTGGGGCTTTTACTCTCCGGAAGGGTTCCGGGCATAGGGGTACCGCGTCCACTGGCGCTACCACCTTCCACTCACCCTAAGCCCCCGCGGGCCGGGGTGCGCCCTGGGGTGGCCCTTTCGCTTGTGGAAGGTGGCTCTTTCCTTTGTACTTGGCCGAGGCCACCCGAAGGGACGTGTGGGAGACCTTCAGACGGAGTTATCCTCCCCAACCCTGGTGCTGGCCACGCGCCTTCTCGTCACCCAAAGAGGCACCAAGCACACGAGGGTGGCCCTGTGTCCCGCCCCAAGCGGCGAGGCCGAGACTAGGCCGCCTTCACCGGCCTTCGGCCAGGGCCCCTTTGGCGCCGCGTCTCCTGCGCCCGCCGCCCGGACCTCCTCCCGGCAGTGCGGGGGCGCTGCCAGCGCACTGGGACGCCGGACCCAGGCAGGGGACTCGGGACCAAGGGGAAGGGCGGGGCCCAGGGGGAGGGGCCCTAGCTCGGGCTCGGGAAGGGGGAGGGGCTCCGGGGTTGGCCCTGGGGCCGAAGTATGGGCCCCCGGGGAAGGGCCGGGGCAGCGTCCCCCGCGGCGCTCCCTCTCGGGTGCTCCGGGGCCGGGACACGCTCCTGGGCGGCGCGGCCGAAAGGCTGCACGCGTGCCCCTGCCCACGCCGGCGGCTCCGCAGTGCGCTCCCAGGCCGGGTGCCGCAGGCAGGCGCGGGCTCGCCCGGGACACGGCCGCGCGCCCTTCCCGCGTCCGGAGCGCAGCCCGGGGCCCGGCCCGGCCCGGCCCGAGCGGAGCTTTGTGACGTCAGGCGGCCGCCGGGCGGCGTCACGCGCGGGGCTGACCCGGCGGGGGCGGGGCGGGGGCCGCCGGCCTGGGGACGCGGCGCGGAGCATGGAGCCGCGGGCCGGCTGCCGGCTGCCCGTGCGGGTGGAGCAGGTCGTCAATGGCGCGCTGGTGGTCACCGTGAGCTGCGGCGAGCGCAGCTTCGCCGGGATCCTACTGGACTGCACGAAAAAGTGAGCGGGGTCGCAGGCCCGGGACAGCCCCTGGGACCCCCTCGGGATCCCCCTAGCCGCCGGCCCAGGTCCCGGGACCCAGCCCCAAGGCGGGGCGGCGCGGCCCTGGCGCCCGCTTTCGGTTTCCGCCGAGCCCGGGTTTTGGGGCGCGTGAGCGCGGCCGCCACTCGGGGAGCGAAAGTGTCTCAAAGTCGCTGCGACTTTTCGGGGCGGGGGAGCGGACAGTCCGTGGAGGGGCTGCGGGCGCCGGGCGGCGCTGGGGCTGGATGTCAGGAGCCAGAGTCCCCAAGCCCCAGCGCGTCTCCGCGTGTCGCTGGGCTCCCCGAACTCCGTGTATCTGCCATAATTAACGCACTTTTCTTTGTTCAGACGCACTGTTGAATTCGGCTGTTTGCAGAATTGTCGTCGATTAAAAGGGGTCAGATGCTCCATGGCCTTGCATTGTCGGTTATTCACAAGTGGGGGTGTTTTGTGATGACGGCGGCCGCCAGGCTCCTAGGAGTGACTGGGGTTGTGACCAGCAGTTATGCCCCTCTGTAGGGTCAGACGGAGAGGTCGGGGCTCGCCAGTCATGGAGGAGCCAAAAGACACAGGTTGCAGGAGACTTGGGTGGTCCCAGGGGGAGTCCTGGTTTCCTGGTGGAGGGTGTGGGTGGGGCTGGGGCAGTCATCGTCATCCGCACCTGTGCACCGGCTGCGGGGACTCAACAGTACAGAGGAGCCTCCTGGAGCCGGTGTCACATGGCACTGAGCTGTCTCTGCCAGATAAATGATTAGGCATTAATCAGTCTCTGGTTCCTCGGTGGTTCTGCTGGCCTTTATTTCGAAGCCTGGAGCAGTAAAAGGCTCCCCTGAAAGGGCCCAACTTTCTCTGTCAGTGAAGCCCAGATTTGTGCCGTGGTAGCCTGGATGTGGCAGGGAGGGCCATCCTCCTTTGACAATTATCTTGCTGACATTATCTCTTCATTAGATGTGCCAGAGCCATTTATGCACAAGTCATGTGATTTAACATATGGCCTCCAGTGTGACTGTGCCTGCTCTGTGCTGGCTGCCACCGGGAGTGCACGACAGGACAGAGGGACACTGGGCTACAGAATAGCCACCTGGGAGCAGCAAGTCCCTCCCCAGAATGGCTGCAGCTTCTTCCCTCAGGGAGAGTCCCCAGGGATACACCCTTGTCTCCTTCCTCAGCTGTGTCTGGTCTTTCCTTCCTGGAGGGGGACTTGCCCCAGTGGTTCCCCCTTTTCTTGGGCTCCCTGACAGGGCAGCTCAACAGCTCCGGACCTGTGTCTGGGGCTGTCTGCAGGGGCTGCAGTCAGCCTAGCTGTAGATCCACATCCCTGCCTCCCTGAAGCAGGCCTGCAGGGCTCCCCTCATGGGAGCTGGCAGCCATAGGTACGTGGGTGTCAATTCTACCACAACCACCTTCAGCTGTCACCAGAGCCACCCACAGAACCTAGGCTGTGCCTTGAGGGGACCCCTCCTCTCTGCCCAGCAGTGGCCCTGTCCTGTGTCTAGAGATGGATCTGGCCCCAGCCTACCCCCCCCCCCCCCGAGGCTTGGTCCTGAAACTGCCTCTGCCCACCTGTCCTTCCTGTGCTTGTCACCCTGTTCTCTGTTTCCAGTTCTCTGCCCCTACTCCCACAAGTTGAGATGCTAATGTTTATAGCCCTGCCTCAGGATATGGGCCAGGTGCCAGTTTCTCCTTAGTGCCCTGTACCTGCCCTTGTCCCTCTTGGTGACAGTGGAGGCCCTGTCCCTGGGTGTGGGCACTGATGGGCAAGGAAGAGCTTCAGAGCTTTGCTTCTTGGCCATCTGTCCATCCACATCACAGGAATCTGTGGGCCCCAGAGCCATGGGCATGGCATGCTGGATCTTTAGGACAGGCAGGAATGGCCCGTACAAGCAGCTCCCCTCATTCAGATGCAGGTTTGGTGGTCTGAGTTCCCTTTGCCATGACTGGTCACGTAGGTCTACCCTGGCTGGATCAGGGCGGTTACGGGGGCCCTGAGCACACAGCCTCCTGGGTATAAGGGCTGCAATGGGTTGGCATTGGTGTTCATGGTGAGGCCAGTGTGAGAGGCGGGGTCCTCTCCCCTGTTTCTCTTCCTTATTTGCAGAGGGCCCAGGTAACTGCCCGGTTTTCTTGGGTGAGTAGAGTTGCCTACCCTGGTGCTGAGTCTTGAACTTGCTGAGGGTGCAATCCTCTGGAACCCACATCCCAACCCTCCGAGAACTCCAGCCAACCATTGCCTGTCCTCTGGCAGAACGGCACCCTGACTTCTGTCCATGATGGGGGCTTGGCTGTTGGTGGCTGCTCTTGGGAATATTTACTGGACAACCGAGGATGAGTGCCTGGTCCAGTCTCCTCTGGCATCAGGGCTGCAGTGGTGATAAGACGTGTTCCCTGCCTTCTGGAGCTAGAGGGACCAAGGCGCCCATGTGTCACAGACTAGTGCACCAGGGCCCTGGCCAGTGTGGAAGGTCTTAGAAGGTGGCATCTGAGTGAGTAGGTTGAAGATATGGGGTGCTTATCCTGGTAGGGGGACCCCAGAGGGCTTAGAGAAGGTTGATGGTGATAGCTTATAAGCCTTTGAGTCCAGGACAGAGCAGGGGAGTAGCTGGCCCAGCTGCTCTGCCCTAGAGCTCCTGGGTTCGTTACCCATAGGGGGAGGTCCAGGCTCCCAACTCTGTGGCCCTGGGAAGGGGCTGCTCAGTGGCTTCTGCCAACCTGCTCTCCCTGACTCTCTGAGCAGCTCTGGTCCTGGGAGGCCCCTGAGTCCCAGCACGCCTGGCCAGCCACTCTGTCCCTGCCTCGCCAGGATTCCAGCTCCATGGCTGGCAATCTGCAGGACTGTGGGGAAGGCTGTAGGTACTTCCTACACCAACACGGGGAAAGCTGAGCTGGGGACTTGATGTATGCCCTCAAGCTGTGCTGGGGCTGCAGGTTCCCCAGTGCAGGGCTTTGTGGAGAGGTTCCCACGGGCTCTCAGCCCTGCTTGGGCAGCTGCACATTTCTGTCCCAGGAGCCATGTTTTCTTTGCCTCTTCAGGCAGCCACTGGGTGAGGAAGGAGAATCCAGAAGCACCAGCAGCTTCACGTCCTGGGTCCTGGATCTGCAAATGGGAAGCCTGGTGGGGGCAGCTATAGGCATGTGCAGCCCAGGGGCTCTGTTGGGCAGCCAGGCCTGTGCCCCTCCTGGCTGTGGCTGGCCTCAGGCTTGTCCTGGTCTGTATGTCCTTAGAGGGATGCCCTGCGTCGTCCAGGTGAGGGACCTCAGTGTCTCTGGGCTCGAATACCTGGCTAGTGAGGGAGGTGCTATTGCCCTTGTTGTTTTGGGGTTGGTACCCCGTTAGCACCTTTCTTCTGCTGTTCTCTGCCTCAGTTTCCCAGCCTTTCCTCAGAGCCAGCTCCCCAGGGTGATTTCTGAGTTCTTACAGGTTTTGTATGGAAATGTTGGCCAGCCTGGAGCTAGGCACCAAAGTAGGCCTGGCCCCCAGGAGGAGTCACCTCCAGCCCCCAGGCTCCTCCCGACATGCCTTCCCTCCACCTGGGTAGGGCTGTCCCAAGGCTGTGCCCATCTGGAGGCCCTGGGAGTCCAGGGGGACCCTGGCAGGCTCACCCTGGCTCCACGGCCATGCTGCCCTCTCACTTGTAGTGTCACCTGTGAGGCATTGCCAGGCCAGCGCAGCCTCTGTCCCTAAGGGAGGAGTAACATTGGCCACGGTCTGGCCTTTCTAAGGGGCTAGGCCTTGTGGAGCCCTGGGCCACAGTACTGGGTTTCCCAAAGGTGGGGCCCTATCCCCAGGCCAGGACAGTGGCTGAGGCTCTTCCTGTGCTGACGCCGGCCATGTCTGGAGGCCATAGACCTGACCATCCAGACTGTTCAGCTTGGGCCATCCTGACCTCTCAGCCTTGCTAGTGTGTAAAACAGGAATAGTGGTGGCCCACAGGCTGCTCTACGGTAGAGGGGGCCAGATCCAGAAGCCTGGGCACCTGCTGTCAGCTTCAGAGGGTGTGAACTGTTCCCACCCTGTTTACCCACCGGGCGAAGTGGGGTGTGGCCTGGGCCCGCGGCAGCTCCAGGAAGGAAGCAGGCCGCCTGGTGTGCTGGGCTCACAGGCCATTTCTGCAGGCCCTGCTTCTCGGGTCCTTGGGCACTGGTGCCAGGGACGGAGGGTGGACACAGGCTATGGAAGGACAGTGTGAGGCCCAGGCCTGGAGCCTCTGGGGTTGGTGCCCACAGAGGGGTTGGCTTCCGTGTGTTGCCTTGGAGAAGGGGCTGCTCCGGCATCAAGATGGTGGCTTCTCCTCCTGACCTGCCTTCCCTGACTCCCCAAGCAGAGGTGGCCCTGCCAGGCTTGGCTGGCACTCGACCCCTGCTCCTGCCCCTGGTTGGGCTCCCTGTGCCTTCGCCCTGGCCCATATGTGGTCAGGGTGCCACATTGCCTACCCAGGCCGGTGGTCTACCCAGGCAGCTTTCTGGTTGTCCAGGTGTTCCTAAGGGGGCAGAACTGGGCTGAGTTTGCCTTGAGTGTCACCCCAGGAGCTTTTTGAAGGGTGCTGTGCCCAGCCCGTACCCGCTTGGCTGAAGCCTCTTTCCTGGGTGCAGGGCTGTGTGGAAGGCAATGGCCAGAAGCTCAGGGTGCATGTGTGTGTGCCAGGCATGTGCCTGTGTGTGACTCACAAGTCCTCAGAACCTTCAACCTATTGTGAATGCCATGAGGACCATCACAGAGAATGGGCCAGTTGTGGCCACCCCAGCTCTGGGGCCGGGGTCTTTGGGACACCAATCTGGAAGCCCAGGTTGGGGTGGTGGCCAGCTCTGGGCAGGGCCTTAGAACTCCCACATCTAGACTCCAGCAAGCTGTTCCTGTAGGGGGTGAGATAGTGACTGTCACTCACTGGCCAGTCACATGTCTGTCTGGGTGGCTCTGCCCTGCCTCTGTGGGGCCCAGATGGGACATAGAAGAGCAGTAGGCCATGCCAATAAAACTTTATTCACAAACGCCAGATGGCTCCCTTTTTTCCTGTTCTGTCTGTCCTTGTCTCTGTTTTAGCTAAAAAAGTCTTAAGAGTTAAATCATATCTGTTAAAAATCCCTCGTGGTATCTGCTGAAGAAACACACGGAGCATCTGGATGTGTCTCTCACTTCACAGAGCAACGTTAGTGCGTCCCTGGACTGTTCCCTGGTGTGCTGAGCACCTGTTGAGCTATGCTACATGTGGCAGGGTGGCAGCCATGGCACGGGGCCTTGGGAATACATGCAGGAAGGGCTCCCCATCCCAGGAGGCAAGCAGCCGCTGGCTTCAGGCAGCACACCCCAAAAGTCATGCAGGGCACTGGACACTGCCTTTCAAATAGAGGCTGCTCTGCCCAGCACTTCCCCAGTCTTTCAGAAAAGGGGGTACCTTTGGCTGGGCAGCCCTGGGGTGTCAGCCCTACCGTTCAGCCTTAACTCTGAGTCCCCCTGGAAAATGGAGGCTCATGTCTCATGCCCCTTTCACTGTGGATCATGTGGCTCAGGGCGCTGGCCCAAGCTGGTGGGGGTGGGGGCAGAGGGACTCTCTCTCTGCTTCCTGTGCCTGGAGCTGTAGATCCTGAGGGCAGGGCCTGGGGGTGCCAGGCAGGTGGGTAGACTTGCAGGTCAGGATAGAGCTGTGTATGTGGCACTCACTTTAGAGCACTCAAAATAGCTGGGACCAACTGCAGGGCCCCAGGAGGCCTTGGCAGCCAGTTCCTATGCTCTCAGAGCCACATGCTCCCCCCCTTTCCAGAAACCTGTCAGGCACCTGGGACCCTGGCCCTGCAGCCCCCAGTGACATGCTTGGGGGCTGGGAAGGCTTACCTGATGCCTGTTCTGGGGTCTTCCCTGTGTCCCTAGCCCCAAGGAGAGGAGAGAAAGGAATGGCTGAGCCCTGGGAGCAAGGGCCTGGACTTGGGGCCCCAGGGCCAGTGGTCAGAAAGAGGCTGGACCCTGCCCAGGCCAGGTCAGTCTCAGGCTTCTTGGGAGCACACCAGCAGAGATAGCCTACCTTCCCCTGTGCCTTACGGGAGCAGAGAAGTGGCTGGCCCAAGTCTGTGTGCCATTTGACACACCTGATCAACCTGGGTCCCCGCTGCAGGTGGTACACAGGTGCTCAGGTCTGCTCACAGCCATGATAGGCCAGGCCTGTGGGATCAGGGTGGAGGCCAGGATGGTGTCCAGCCTGGTCCTCACTCTCACTGTACTCTGTCTCCCCTGCCAGGTCTGGCCTCTTTGCCCTGCCCCCGTCGGCTCCACTGTCCCAGAGTGACCACCCCTCTGCCAGCAGCTGCCTTGGCCAGGCCCCGGAGGACGAGTCCAGAGAGGTGATGCAGCTGGGGCCGGGCTCCCCACCTCCTCCCCGCGAGGACCAGCCCCCTGAGACTGCCACTGGCCCCGAGCCGCCCCCACCCCTCGTGCCACCATTGCCTGCCAGCAGCCCGGCCCCATACCCACCGTATTTTGAGGGTGCCCCCTTCCCTCATCCCCTCTGGCTGAGGAACACGTACCGGCAGTGGGTGCCCCAGCCGCCTCCCAGGACCATCAAGCGGGCCCGGCGACGTCTGTCCCGGAACCGCGACCCAGGCCGGCTCACCTTGAGCACCATCCGCCTGCGGCCGCGCCAGGTACTGTGCGAAAGATGTAAGCGCACCCTGAGCCCCCCGCAGACCGCGGGACCCCCGCCCGCCCCCCGGGCCCGCAGGCGGCTGGGCAGTGGCCCGGACGGTGAGCGCCCAGAGGCCCCGCAGCCAGAGGAGGCTGACGCCGAGGCCTCTGCCTGCGGAAGAAAAAGCAAGCGGGAGCGGCGCGAGGACAGGGCCCCTGCGGGGCGCAGGGCGGCGGCGGGGCGCAGGGTCCTGGCGGAGCGCGTCCCGCGGAGCCCGGTCATCAGGATCTCCTACAGCACGCCCCAGGGCAAGGGCGAGGTGGTCCAGATCCCCTCCCGCGTGCACGGCTCCCTGGAGCCCTTCCGTCCCGCGCAGGCCCCGCTTGAGGGCAGCCCAGAGCCCGAGGTGCTGCGGGAGGCGGAGCCCAGGGACAGGCTGCCCGGCGGGCCCCCCGCCTCGGTCCCCAAGCTGAAGCTGACACGGCCCACACTTCCCAGCGCGGACCTGCCCCCTCCCAAGATCCGCCTGAAGCCCCACCGTCTGGGCGACAGTGAGCGCAAACCGGTGTACCGCGCCGAGTTGGTGCAGGAGCTGAACGGCTGCGGGCAGGGTCCCATCAGCGGGCTGGCGGACTCATCCTCTGCGAGTTCCGGCGAGGAGGAGGACTTTGAGAGGTGTCCCCAAGGCCGACAGGCGCAAGGCGGCTTGGCCTTCCTCGTCGACTGCCCTAAGGGGCGAGCGGGCTGCGACAGTGAGTGGGTGTGCAGCAGTGACAGCCTGGACGAGTCCAAATCGTCCAGCTCAGAGGTGACTTCGCCGGACACGGGTGACCTCTCCCCCAGCAGTGGGACGTCTGTGCCTTCCTCCTCCAGAGAGGCTGGCCCCACGGTGCCACCTCTGACTGTGCGGCTGCACACACAGAGCGTCTCCCAGTGTGTCACGGAGGACGGGAGGACCTTGGCCGTGGGGGACATCGTGTGGGGTAAGATTCGTGGTTTTCCCTGGTGGCCAGCACGTGTCCTTGACATCAGCCTTGGCCAGAAGGAGGATGGAGAGCCCTCATGGCAAGAAGCGAAAGTCTCGTGGTTTGGGTCTCCAACTACGTCATTCTTGTCTATTTCAAAACTGTCCCCTTTCTCTGAATTTTTCAAACTGAGGTTTAACCGTAAGAAGAAGGGCATGTATCGGAAAGCCATCACCGAGGCTGCGAACGCTGCTCGACATGTGGCCCCGGAAATAAGGGAGCTCTTGACCCAGTTTGAGACGTAGTCTTGGTCCCCTGAGCAGGTGAGTGAGAGCCCGAGGGGGGTCCTTCCCCCAGAGTCCTGGGCTCATCTGCCTCTGCCAGCCCTCTGAGGCCTCTGGGGCTGGCCTCTCCAGCCACCAACCCACTGCTGCAGAAGGTGCTGTCCCGAAATAGTTGTCTTCACTGGTGATGTCACCTGGCTTGGCAATTTGGGGAAGAGGGGTGTTAGAAGTAGGCCAGTCATCACTAGCCACTTGTCCCTTCCAAGCCTGAACCTCGTCTGTGTTTGTGCCACTTTTCAAAGGAAGGCCACAAAAGGCTTCCTGCTCCTTATTTAGTCTTTCAGAAAAAAGGGTGCAGTTGGCTGATCCTGGGGTGAGAGCCAGGTGGGCTTCATCTGCTGTAGCTCGTGTGAAGGAGCTAAACCTTTGCCCCCTCACACGGGCTGGGGCTGGGCCTCTTCTCCACCTGTACTTGCTCTGGGTGGGACGGGGTGAGGCAGGCTCCTGCCCCTGCACCTCCTGGTCAATGTGGGCAGGCTGTCTGTAGGGGCCGACCCTCATGTGCACCTCCCCCAGGACTTTGTAGACTCTCCAGCCAGGCCTATCCAGCCACATGGAGATGAGGGGTATCCCCAGGTGCAGCTTCGGGGTCATCATCCCGTGAGGCTGGGGGATCACCCCACAGCATGTCTGTAGTCACCAGGTGGGCTGCAGTATCACCCTATGGCTATGGAGGGTGGCTCCAAAGGTGTCAACCTGCAGCAGGTCTGTGGGGCATCTGGAAGTATGCAGAGAGGGCTGTGGCGTGCTGTGAGTTCTCTGGGCTGTCCTGACCTGGTCTGGTCCCCCCTCAGACACCCAGGTGCTTGTTGCCCAGGAGTCCAGGCACAAATCCTCTCTGTCCCCGAACCAGGCCCATTTCTGGTCAGTTCTGATACCTTTGTGTGGGGTGGGGCAGATGCCAAACAGGCGTGTTGGGGAGTGGGCCTGGGAGCCAGCCTTTGTTCGACTTTGGGGTGTGTGTCACACCAGGGCTCTTCAATGGGGCAGGCAGTGAGCTCTGAGGGGTTGTAAAGTCAGGTGACTGGCATCCTACTGGGCTGGCAGACCCTGTCTCTGCCCCTCTGTGGGCTGCCCGTGCCCTTGGCTTGGCCTGGTCGCCCTTGCCTGGGTACCCAGAGCCCACGAGGGGACAGAGAGCAGGCCAACCCTCAAGCCATGGCTTGGGCTCAGCAGCTCTGGGGTCTGGGACAGTTTCAGGGACTGAGTGAACAGTACACTGCATCTGCCCAAGGGGGCAGGTGGGCCCCTGGAGGCCCCAGGCCTTGGCTGGCAGGGCCAGAGCTGGGAGAATGCAGCCTTGTAGGTTCAGGGCGGGCTCTGTTTATCCGGAAGCAGAGGAAGAATCTCACCAGACGAGTTTGCCTGCCTGTGCAGTGCCCAAGACAGGGCGGGAGCCCGTGTGGGGAGCCGAAGGAAAGAGGGGCCCCTGCCCTGACTCGTGGTCTTGTTGGTTGGCCAAGCAGTGCTGGGGCCCAGTGTGGTGGCTCCTGGGGCCCCCCTGCTCCATGTGAGGCTGCTGGTCTCCTGCGGATGAGTTTACCTTGAAGCCTCAGCAGTGTCCTTGGGCTGCTCTGAATGGTGGGGATCTGCCCGCCCCCAGAGGGAAGGTGTGCTTCCTGGGGCACCAGCTGCGTGACATGAGTGCCTGAGTGAGGGTGCAGTGGCCGGCACCTGCCACCTTTGGGGAAGAGGAGGCTCAGCTGTGCAGGAAGGTCATACTCTGGGTCTCTGCTGCCTGGTCTGCTCCAGCAGCCCTGCAGTCACCTGAGGACGGCTGTGGCAGTGCCCTCAGCTTGAGGGTGGAGGTGTCTGTGCTGTCATCTGCACACGTCAGGGCTCTTTACCAGTAAGCCTGGCACACTCTGCTCCCTCCCAGTGATGTCATGCTCAAGCCCTGACCTCACTGGGTCACTGGGGGCTCCACTGAGCAGTGGGCTTGGTGCAGACACCCCACAGACCAAGGGCTCCAAGCCGGGCTTGGGCCCAGAGGTGGCCTGGGATGTGTCCACTCAGGTTCCTCCAGTGGGCCCTACCCAGGTGCTCAAGCCAGGCTGGCTTCCAGTTGCAGGGCTTTGTCCCAGCTAGTCACTTGCTGCTGTGGCCTCAGCAAGTTGCATTCTCTGAACCCCAGTTTCTTTGTTGTTGCGCACTGACAGTAGCACCCATTTGGCTGCACCGTGGGGGCTCTTGGCCAGGTCCAGGGACTTGTGAATGACCTATCTGCAGCTACCTTCAGAGTGACCAGCAGGACCCCTGGGGCAGGACGGAGTGAGGGTACTCTGTGCTGTCAGGGCATGGTGGGCTCAGGGCTCGGGTCACCGTGTGTGGGAACAGGGCTCATGGGCAGGGGTCACACTCCGGGCTGGATCCGGGGCAGTACCCCTGTCCATGGTACTACTAGGCTGGCTCTCAGTGGCCAGGCTTCATCCTGCAGATGAGAGCAGAGTTTGAGGGGGAGCCTGGGGCATAGGACCTCCAGGATCCCCTGCCAGAGAGGGGAACGTGGCCCGGCCCTCAGCCTCTGGCCCTGCTTTCTGCTCTCCCTAGCCTTTCCCTTTGCCACCCACCTGCCCACCCAGTAAGGGCTGGACACTCAGCTGGATGTGGGCCAGGGTGGGGCAGAGTTACTATAGTCCTCACCCTCCTGGCTGAGCTGGGCTGTGACTCACAGTCCACACATCAGTGGGTCGTCACACACAAGAGTGCTGAGGAGGAGAGTGGTGTTAAACTGAGCATCCGGGAAGGCTTCCTGGAGGCAGTGGCAGGGTCCTGGCTCTGAATGGTGAGCTGGCAGGAGCTCACAGTGCAGGGGGTGGGCTGTAGGCAGGAGGAGGGAAGCCACCTGCCAGGCGAGCAGGCAGATGCTGAGAGCCTGCTGGCCAAGGCACAGACCCTGGCCTTGTCCTGACACCAGGGCTGCTGTGAGCAGAAGGGTGAGGTGGTCTTATTGCTTATCAGCTGAAAATAAAATAAAACTTTAAACAAAGCTGATAGCTTAAGAAAAATAACAAATGACCCCCAGCAGTGGGGACAGGGAGGGCCAGGGGCGCTGCGGGAGGTGTGGTGAGGGGGCTCCCAGGACTGGGGAGCACCCTCTGGGCCCAGACAGCAACCAGGCTCAGGGCAGCTCCAGGTGGCTGCATCAGAGGACCCCCCCCAGCCTGGCCAAGGCATCTCACCATCCAGAGCTTAGAGGCACATTGGGCCTCATGGTGTGGCCTGGGCTGGGATGATGTCTCAGAGACAGAATATGACGAGGGGGACCCCACAGAGTGGCTTTTCAGGGTGGGAAGTTTGGAGCACAACCAATTTTGGGAGCATGCAGCATGAGAGGGCAGAAAAGAGGGCAGGAAGGTGGCACGGGTGGGCTAGCCCTGTGGGAGGGCTCAAGGGAGGCCTGGGGCTGGCACTTATGGGACAGGGCCTTGCTCACCCTGCACCCAGTAGCAAAGCGAGAGCCAAGGGGGTGCTGGGTGGACAATCACCCTAGCAAGCCTAGACAGGCCGCAGTAGCAGGACACACCTGGCCAGGTGTCCTGGGAGCTACAAGGGCCAGTAGGGCACTGGGTCACACAGCACTTTGTAAGCTGCCCTGGGGGTCTGGGCAGGGAGGACGAAGGCCACCTGGTGCCCTGGCCTCTGGGGTTAGGGGACTTCTCTGGCTCTCAGACTGCACGAGCTGGCAGGGTCCAACCTCCTGTGGAACCAAGAGTCCTGGCCCTTCCCCATCTGCCCATGTGGGGGCCTCCCAGGGCTTGTGCAATACAGCTCCCTCTCTACAGCTCAGAGCTCGGGCTTTCTGTGTCACTACGCTGTCTGTGTCCTTTGGGTGAGTTTCCCATGGTCGCTGTGACAAGCTACCACAACTTGGGGGCATAAAACAACAGGCATGAGCATCACATCTCTGGAGGTCTAAAGTTGGGTAGAAGTGTGGAGGACCCCAGCAGGAGGGTCCTTCCTGCCTGTCCTGCTCCACCAGTTCCAGGTCACCCTTGGCTGGTGGCCACGTCACTCCAGCTTCTGCCTCACTCCCTCAGTCTCCTGTGGTGGCATCTGGGGATAATGAAGGACTTCCAACACATCTGCAAACACCTCAGCACAGGAGGGAGTGTTCCCAGGCTCCAGGGTTAGGAGCCTCCACACTCATTTGTTCCATATTCAGAACCATTCAGGCACCTCAGACACAGCTGGGGGTCTCCTCCTAGCCTCCTCTTTGACAGAGGGAAGGTCAGGGCTGGCAGGGCCTGGCCGGAGACCTGTGGGCAGTTGGGTGGAGGGACCCATTGTTGCAGAAGTATCAGTGGCCATGCTGTCCCAGGAGCGCCACGGGCCATGCGTAACCTCTAGCTTCATAACACTGTTCCTCCCAGAAGTGAGGATATTAATCATGAAACTGTCTAGGGTCTCTTGGGGAGGGTATGTGTCACTTGGCAAGGTTGGCAGGTGCAGTGCTTGAGGGTCACTGGGAGAGAAGCATCTGTGTCCTGGCTCCAGGGCTTGACTCTGTCATTTAAGTTTTTCCTTTAGAGGGTACCCTTGGGCCGCCTGCCCCAAACCAGCTCATCTTTCTCCTGACTCTAAATAAAGTCCTGCTTCTGAGGTTGGGCTTCTCAGCTGACGCCCGCGTTGCTTTCAGGGAATTCAGGTCCTCCGTGAAGGTTGTAATTATTTTGTTCCAGAAGGAAACTAAGGCCTATAATTCTGAGCCTACTGCAGGGGCTCGGGCCTCCTCCTCACCGCCCCCCCACCCGCCCCCGGCTCCCCCGCAGCCCATCCCTGCACCTACTCCAGGCGAGACTGGAGCCCGAGGTGGGTGCCTGTGGGTGGGCAGGCCAGGTGGGGTGAACACGTGGGAGGAGCTGGTGGCTCTTCCAGGGGCCCAGGAGCCAGGCTGGGGCTGGGGCGGCTCCTGCATGCTGCCTGTCTGTGCCTCAGAGCCGTGGGCGGCCACTCCCCTGTGGAAATGCCTCCTGCTGGCTTCTTCCCATCTCCTCGGCCTCACTGCCAGCAGTGCCAAAAACTTGTCCCTGAACCCATGGGCTTTAGTGCCCTAGAGAGGGCACATGCCCCAGGGCCAGAGGGTCTGAGAATGGACACAGTAGGTCCTGCCCAGCAGAGGCCACTCTCCTAGTGCCCCAGGGTCTCACCCTTTCTCCATCAGTTCTCCCAGTTCTCACCCTCATTTGTCCACAGTGATGGTCACTGTGCTAGATCCTCACTGGGGATTACAAAGTGCTGACCGTCAGCTGCATTTCTCACTGGAATTGTTCCAACAAAAAAAATCCTTTCTTCACCAACTGCCAGTGGCACTGCAGCAAGTCCAGCCACCCTCACCCCCTAACCTGCAGAGTCCCACAGACAATGGGCAGAGCCCCGTGGCGGGCCCAGCCCTTCCCTCCTGAGTGTGTGTGTTTCACTAAAACTTATTTGTGCAATTAGTTTCAAGCCACACAAAAGTTCTTTGATGCACAGACTGTCCCTCTGAGTTAGTCGGCTCTGTATCGCGCCCACGTCCTGCCATAGCCACACTGCTCTTGGATGGCGGCCTTGCCCCCGCCACGTCAACCCCGGCCACGCTGTGCATTCTCTGTCCCAGGCCTGCGAGGCCTGGCTGTTCCAGAGGAGTCCTGCCTGGGTGCTGGGGGTGCTCTTGCTCCTGGGTTGCTGTTGTTTCTAAGCCTTTGCAGTCTACAGAGCTGGGAATTACTTTTTTTTTCTTTTATGTCAAGAGTCTTGGCTCTTAGTATTAGCATAATTATTAGTTTTATGTGTAAAAATGTACAGATAACATCCTATGTTATTTTAAATAATAATTGTTACATACAATACCATTGCAATGCAGGGTAATGGTTTCGGTGCCCACTAAGGAGTGGTGCCCGCTAGCGTCACACACAGGGGTTCTGTGAGGAGAGTCAGGGTCTCTTGCCTTGGGGTGCATGTCACATCCATGAGTTCAGTCTCTGAGACAGTTCCTCTCTCTGCAGTGAGTCATGACCTCGAAACACTGCTGGGCTCCTTCGTTTTTGTTCGCCATTTTTAGAGATTCCTGTTTTTTTTGTAAACCTCACTGTGTTTTATAATTCCATGGACATTTCCACAGCTCCAAGTCTGGCTCCCATTGTGGCTTCAGGTCAGCATTTTGGCCCTTCTGAGTTTCCTGCAGAAGCAGATACGTCCCTGCCCTCAGGCAAAGCAGCACGCACCTGCTGCCCTGTGGCAGCCAACCATGGGCTCCGGTCGTCCCAGGCTTTCCTATGGCCAGCTGTCCTTGGTGGGGGTGTGTGTGAGCTATGGCTTTCTTGGCTGTGGAGAGGCACGGTTGAGCAGGGAGGTGCCGGTATCCTACAGGCCCCAGGGACAGGGTACAGAGAGCAGTGGGTGAGTCTGAATTCTGCCTGTGTCCAGCTTGGAGGTCTGAGGGCTCCTGGGCAGGCACCTGAGACCCCTTGCATCCTGGAGGTTTCCATGGCCAGAAATAGCAGCCAGGGGCAGAGGAGCTTGGCCCATGAGCAAGCGCGAGGCGAGGGCCTCACCAGGGAGGCAGGATGGAAGCTGAGTGGCAGCCAGGCCTGTGCAGGCATTCTGCATCACTGTTTCTTCTGCCAGGACGAGGAAGCTGCCTTGAAGGCCACTGCTGCTGAACTGGGTGGGAAGGGCCCGGCCAGGGGCTGCCCCTCCAGGCTGTGGGCACTGTTCCAGTGAGAATGGCGGCTGATGGATTTTTAACGACATTTCCAAAGGTCAGCTATTGTGGATGTAGAGAGATGTGGGCAGTTTTAATCACCTCCCAGAGCTGCAAAGCATGGTGCCTTCAATTTGAGCCCCTGTCAAGTCCTAACATTCTTGATTAGAAAGAGGGGCTGTGACCCCCCCCACCAGCAGCCCCTGCTGTGGTCTCTGCAACCCTCCCAGACAGCCTTTTCCTGATCAGCCTCATGTGCAGCCCCTGGCAACTCCCAGCGGCCTGCCCAGCATTTGGCCCTTGTGCACTCTGTCCAGCCTGGTCATTTGTTGACCCGTGGGCTGGGTGTGGGCCCAATCAGGCTGTCACACCAGCTTCTCCCTCCTGATAAATGGATTGCAATATTGGTAGGGATGTGCTTGTGTGACTGATCCCATCCAGCAGACATTTCTCACAAAGGGACGGTTTCTCTTGTCACAAGGGATCTGCTGGACCACAGGATGCTGTTCCCGGGACTGACAAAGTAGTGACACCTGTGCTTTTGAAGTATAGGCACGTGGCTTTGAGCAGGAGCCCACCATGCCCTGGCAGGTCTGAGGGAGGTGCTGGGCGGGGATGGTGTTGGCAGGGCCTCAGTGACCACCTGGGGTGCACAGGGTTGTGAGGTATGTTCGCCTTTACTGACTGCATGGATGTTGTGTGCATCACCAGCCGAGCCATGTTTTCAGCTTAGCGCTCCTCCGAGCCTCGCCCACCTCCCTGGTCCTGAAGAATCAAGGCCCTCTAGTTCCCCCCAGGCTTGTTGCCATTGCTCTGTGTGCACATGGACACACAGACACACAGACACGGACACACATATGCAGACACACGTGTACGCAGACACACAGACACACATGCACATGGACACACACCGGCACGCACACCTGCACACATGCTCCCTTTCTCTTTGTAAGAAGAGGGCGATGTGGCCAGGGACGCACAGAAGGGAAGATTGCTGAGACATGCACACCAGCCAAGGAGTGGGGAGGAGGCTCCCCGGAGTCTGCAGAGGGGCTCAGCAGCGGCAGGGACTCAGACCTCTGGGCTCCCAAGCAGGGGGAAGCATGGCCGTGGCTTGCAGCCCCTCCCAGCTTGGCTGCTGAGCTGTGGGTCGGTCTGGGTCCATCCTGGCGACCTCGCCTTTGAGGGGTCCTTGCACCAGCGGTGTCAAAGCAGAAATAGTGTGTGGAAGCCCCAGTCTGGCTGCAGCTGGGAAAGAGGAAACCAATGGTCCCCGGGGCCTGGCCTGGCCAGGTGGACTATCCTGAGGACCAAGGCCAAGCTGGGGAGCGTCCTGGCTGGCTGCCCTGCGCATGGACAGAAATTCTGTCCAGACAGTATTTTGTCATGGTGAGAAGACAGCGAGTCTTATTCCTAGAACGTGGGGACATTTCCCCAGGGACCCTGAGTGGTTGCCTCATCTGGGAAGGGAGGGGGCTGCTGTCCAAGAAGGCTGGGACAGAAACCTCTGCCCAGCTGTGTATGGGGCATGTCTGCTCCAGGCCTCTGCCCTCATCTGGCCGGGTTTGGATGCAGCTTGCCTGCACCCCCTGCAAGACCAAGGTCAGGGCTGGCGACAGGTGCAGGCTGATGCAGGCAGTGCTGCTGGTCGGCGTCCTTGGCAGAGGAGGCCTGGCCACAGGCAGACCTGCAGCCCTGATACCTGCTCTGTGGCCCACGTTAGTGCCGTGGGTGGGGCCTGCTCAGCAGGGCCTTGGGGGCCTCATGTGGTCCCCCTCTTGGGCCCGGGCCATGTTCCAGGATCCTGGGGAAATGGGCTTCCCTAGGGACAGGGCCTTATCCTGTCCCCGCAGGTGCAGGGCCCAGACCGTGCGGCCCCAGCCTCACTTGCCTTGTGTTCTCTGGCTGCACCTGGCCTGCCCCTGCCCACCAGCTCCCCTCACTCCACCCTCATTTCTCTGGGGCCAGATGCCCCAGCACTCCCCTCATTTTTCCCACGTAAGCTTTAGGACAAACTGCTGTCCCCAGCCCATCCCCACCCTGCCTTCCTCTGGACAGGTCTCAGTGTCCATTACAAGCCACACAGACATGGGTCAGATGTCCATGAGCCTTGGAAATACCCACAGAGGGAGGATGGCCCAGTGTCCAGTCCCCAGGGGCTGGTGGGCCCAGATGGTCATTTTGGCAGGGTGTCTGGGGATATGGTGAGGTCTGAGCTGTGTTTTATGGTGTCTGCACCCAGAAAACAGTGTCCTGGGAAACCCTGCCACCCTCACATGCACGGGCCACATGTCCACCCAGCCCCAAGTTCCCGAGAAGGACCAGAGTGGGCAGTCGGTGCCCCCTGCACCCATGGCACCCCAGAGGGTGTGCTGACTCGCCTTCCCAGCACCTGGAGGTCAGCCACGGTGGCTCTGTGAGGCCGGCTGGAGCCCTGGCATGCTGTTGTGACAAGCAGGGCGCAGGCGCCACTTCCCCACTGCAGGTGTGGCCACTAGCCTAGTGGTGCAGAGGCTCCAGGACATGAGTGTCCTGTGCTGAGCTCAGCTCAGGGCAACCCACTGCAGGGGGTGGGGGATGTCCTTGGACTCCCCATCCCCTCAGCCCCAGGGTCTTCTCTGGGCCCCTGAGAGCCCCACAGGCACTGCCTGAGCTCCGCCCCCACTGCCTGGTGGCCAGTGCAGCCTCGTGCTGGAAGGTCTGGTTTGGCCGGTGTCCCCACCTGGACAGGCTGGCCTTCAACAGAGGATTCCTCAGGGTTTAACCCCCACTGGCCCGGCCTGTCTCCCTGGAGGGAGGCCACTGGGTAGTGCCCAGGCATCTGACCATCCCATGGGGGAGAGGCTGTGCTGGGGTGGGGGTCTGAACCCTGTGAGGGACCAGCATCGGGGGAGCCTGGGGCAGCAGCTGCTTGGGGTCAGTGTCAGGGGCCTATGTGAGGACCACCTGCCTCCTGGGCCTTGTGAGACGGATTTCACCACAGTGAGGTGTTCCTGAGTGCTGTGTGGTCACGGCACTTTCATGCGTGTCCGTGTTGTGTGTTTTCAGATTCTAAGAGCCCACTAGTGACACAGAGGGTGTGATGAAGCATCTATCTTCCTGCTTCTATGTGATTCGTGATAGTTCAATTTGGAAATTATTTATGTCTTGTGGGCCTTTTTCCTGTGGAGATGAAGATTTTGCAATCTTATTATCCCTAGTCCTTGCCACACAGATACAGGAATGCAAGTTTTGGCTAAATCAAGATTCCATATTTATTAACATGTAAAGCCCTAGTTAAAAAAAAAAAAGATTCCATATTTAGATTAATGATCATAGCCTATCCATACAGACACTTGCCAATATACATATTTTTCAACTCTGTTCTCTGCAAAGTTGATCTTTGCCCCATTTCTTTTGTCTGCTTGGTTTTTATAGTCTCGTCACTTGTTTGTCCCCAGATCTGAAGGAAAGCTCGCAGTGCCCCCACGCTTCAGGCGTTTATTGGAACTTTCCGCTGCTGTCATAAACATCCGTGAGACAACACTGACCTGCTGTTCCTCATGACTCCGCACTCACTGGGCAGCAGCACTGGGAGCTGGGGCGGCCGGAATGGGTCCCTCATCTGCCTGATGCCTTGCCCAGGACACACATGCACATACATGCTCACAGTTTCATGTCCTCAGACACAGATACACATGCACACACATCCTCACACACACATACACATGCTCACACATGCACACGTACACATTTGCACATACTCACACGTACACATACATGCACATATGCACACACACAGGCACATATGCACATGCACACATGTGCACACGTACACATACATGCACATATGCTTACATGCACACAGGCACATACAGATGCTCACACACATACACATATGCACATATGCACATGCACACGTGTGCACACGTACACATACATGCACATATGCTTACATGCACACAGGCACATACAGATGCTCACACATACACATATACACATGGACACACAGGCACATAGGCACACACATATCCATGCTCACACGTACACATACATGCACATGCTCACATATACATAGGCACCTGTGCACACATACATGCACACGTGTACACATGCTCACATACATACTTATACATATGCTCACATACACATATACACATGCTCACACACATACATACATATCCACCTGCTCACACACATGTGCACATGCATACACATGCTCACATTCGCATGCCATGTGCACACACAGATCCTTGCATACACACATGCTCACTGTCATGCATACAGGTGCTCACATGCTCACACACGTGTTCACATACTCTTAAATATACACATACACATGCTTACATGGTCTCACATGCAAACACCTACACACATGCTGTCTCACTAACACATTTCACACACTCACACAAACTAACAAGCTACACACACACACACAAACACACATATTCTCTCTCACACACACACATGCTCGTGCACTCTCACATGCAAACACACAGTTACATGCACAGTCACTCTCACACATACACACGCACGCAACCTGCTCCAGCACTTCCGTCCTCACAGCCTGGCACCTCGGGCAGGAGCAGTTCCTCATGTGATGGTTGGGGCTTCTGAGACTGCAGAGCTGGAAGCCACACCTAGCCTCTGGTGGTCAGAGCGAGTCCCTAGGGGGAGTAGGGGAGTTGGGGGGTTTTGGAATGTGCCCTGTGCTGTGTGGGCCCCTCTCATGGAACTCCCTCCCTGGAGCTGCCTGTGCCTGCCAGCCACTCCCTCCCGCCTCTGTCTGCCACACCACATTCCCTCTCTCCCTTCTGCACCCCCCAGGTCCTGCCACAGCTTCCACTCACTGGTGGGGTAGAGAATTGGGGTTGTGAGTACTTTCCCTCACTTTGTTAGATTCTGAGTTCTTTTCCTTAAAAGCTCAGCTGCTTTCTCCAGGGCACAGGGGTGGCCCTAAGCCCCAAGGCCAAGCCGATTATACCCCAGCCAGGGGTTCTTGCCAGGGTGGCTATCCAGAGGACTGTGTGGGTTGAGGGCAGGTTGGGAACATATGGGAAGCAGGATTGAGCCTGGGCCCCCCCAACCTGAGAAAGCATTTCCTTTTCAGGGTCTCCCCTCCTGGCCCAGGTACCTGGTGAGTGGGAGTGGGCCCCTCCCCGGCCCAGGTGCTGGGAGGCATCTCTCTGGGAGTGTCTACATTGTGAAGGCCCCAGTCACTCACAGAGGCCATGAGCTCCCCTGTATGGGCTGGAAGGCTCCAGGGCAGCAGCTTCTGCCCCTACCGTGCCCACCCTGAGCCGTCGAGGAGCCCCCACTTCCCCACATGCTGGCTGGGGCAGAAAGTCTGGCATGGGAGAACAGGGCCCTGGAGTCCCCGGCAAGCCCCAGAGCCCAGACCCTCAGTGGGCGCCCCAGCTCAGTGCTCTCAGTCCGAGGGGCCTGTCCTCTATCCCTTGACCCTGAGGTAACCGCTGCCTCTTTGTGCTTCCCCCAAGGTCTCCAACGATGAGGGCATGGCTGTCTTGGAGTCTCTGACATCCATCCAAGGGAACCCATGCCTTCTGCCCAGCTGAGTGCAGAAACCCACTGGACACGGTGGTCAGCTGGCGTGAGGCCACCAGAGAGGAGCAGGTGCCAGGGAGGACCCCAGAGCACGCCACCGCCTCTCCGCTGAATGTTTTTATATTCCATTGACACAGGCTCTAGCTTTGGGAAGTGGCTGCACTCAGTGGCATGCTTGCTGCAGCTGCCTCACTGCTGGGGCACAGGCGGCCCTCGGCTCGGCAACCATGCGAGGAGCAGGGTCCACCGCCTGGCCTCCTCCAGCTGCTGCATCGTCCTGTGAGCGTCATCTGGGCTGCTCGCCTGGGGCCCCTGCAGGCTTCATAGAAACCAAATTGCGCGTTGGGGTTCTCTTCCCCAGCCCAGGCTCGGGGTCCCTGTGCACTTGAGAGCACCTGCCCACCATTCCCCTTCACACTCACCCTGGGTGCCCAGCACTGGCCTGCAGGGCCACCTTGTCCCCAAGATGCTGCTATAAGTGACCAGGCATGTGTGGAGGGTGAGGGGCTGCGGCTCTGAAAATAGGCTTGAACATTAAAAGGAAAACAAAGTCGCTCTGTTGTGTTGAATTCCTTTTGCCTTTTTTTTTGTTACTTTAAAGACCAAAAAGAAAAGAACATCAATTTTCTTTCTTAGTTTATATGTAAAAGAGAATTAAAGTCTCTGCTGGTGTCACTGCCCTGCCGTGGGCTCACACTTGCATGTTTGTTCCTCCAGCCAACGGCCCAGGGAGGGCCCCACGGTTGCACACGGTTGCATTTCCGCCCAGGTGCTGACCAGCTACCCTGGGCAGTGGATCTGAGTCTGCCCAGTTTTGCAGCCTCTCAGGGTTTTCTGGTTGACACAGAGTTTTCTGGGGGAGACGCAGCTGCTCTGTAGGGGGCGTCGCATACCTTGCTCCTCCTCGTGGTCTCTCGCCGCCTGGTTTCCTGATCTGCTCATTTGGCACCAAGGGCAGCCCAGAGGCGGCAGCTTCACTAGAACATTCTGTGTTCTCAGGGCACACTGCCCTCAGCGGGGACTGTATGTGACACGTGCAGGGACCACAGACAGATGAGAGAATCCAGCCCCCCAGGTGGGATTTCCTGCCTGGGCGGAGCTCCCAACCCCGAGCCCCAGGAAGGCCCTGAGAGTCCCCAGAGCCACTAGAAACTCCACGTGGAGGGGCCATGTTTACATCCAGCAGAACCCAGACCCAGGGCTCCAGAGGACTAAGAGCCGCCTCACCCAAGACAAGGCCATGTGCAGCCATGGCCTGGACACATTCACTCCTAGCTGTCCCACCTGTGGCACCCAGCCTGGTTCCTGCAGGTCAGGCAGTGGGACCTACCCCCAAGGCTCTATGGCTGTTCCCTGGGCTCAGCACCCCCAGTCGTCACCCTCCAGCCCTGTGAGACCGGGTGGCTCCACTGCCACAGCCACACTGTGGTCAGGCAGGGCTGGACCAGTGCCTGAGTCTCCGCACCTCCACCCAAGAAGGCCTGAACTCAGGGAGGGATTCCTGTGTTCACGTTCACTTGGGGCATCAGGCCTGGGGGACCCAGCCGAGGACAGACGTCCCTGTGCTAGGGACAGAGGCTGGGAGGCTGGTGTCCTCAGAAGCAGACGTGCACTGAGTGGGGTGCAGCACCTGCACCTGCTTGACTGTGGGGGGAACTCCCTGGCCAGCACTGTCCTGGGCCCTGCAGTGGGGAGGGGTGAGCTCCCCTGCTGAGAATGAGAGCAGTGGGCACAGGTGTCAGCACTCACAGCAGCCAGGAGAGGGCTGGTCCCGCACCCTGCCGAGAGTGTCTGCGCACCCATGTTCTCCAGCCCAGGCCACCCAAGCAGGTCTAGCCATGTGACCAGCAGGTACTGAGGGTTGAGAGGCTTGGCTGCCAACCAGGGGAAGGTGAATTATTTTGGCCTGAGGACACTCAGGAGAGTGGGACAGGGAGCTTCCCTTAAGCCCCTGACTCCAAATGATCCCTTTTGGCCTTGCTGGGGGCCCAGGGCTTAGGGAAGGTGAGGAGGGCCTGCAGGTGGGTCTGCTTGGGACAGCGGTTCTAAGTGGGGGGTGTGGGCCTTATCTGCTGATCCCTGGCCGGGACCTTGGCTTTGCCTGGACGCTGTCCGTCCAGACTGAACTGTGTAGGATTCTCTAAGCAGGTCCTCGAGTGCAGGTTGGCTGTGGGCACCAGCACCCGTGAGACCCCATAGGCTGTCCTGAGAGGCCGTGGGAGTGCCCCCAGAACTCTGGTTCTGTGAGAGGACACAGCCACAGAAATTTGGAAGCATAGCCACTTTGGAGAGTCATAGACACACACCAGCATAGCAAAGGCTCCCAGGCAGGTCCTGGAATTACAAACAGAACAACCAACAGCAAAGCCCTGGTGGCCCGCGGTGGCTGCACTGCCCCATCTGGGGTCCCCCTTGGCACTGTGGGAGCTCTCAGGAGTCCTTTATGTGGATGCCTGAGGTTGGACCTGTCCCCCCATCACCTGCTCCTATTCCTGCCATCATCTATCCCCACGGGGGACACTCTGGGCCATGCTCACACCCCAGGCCCCTCCAGCTGCCACTGAGAGGGAGAAAGGGGGTTGGGCCCCTCATAGGCCCTGGGAGGAGTGGCCAGGTCTCGACAGGCTGAGCCCTGAGCAGGCCCTGTTCTCTCCGCCCCACCTCAGTGTAGCCCTGACCTGGGCATGGAGAAATGGGGATACTTTGGTGATTCTAATTAAAAGTGACAGTGGCCTTTGTAAAACTTTTTAAAATCTTCAGATGTTTCTTTAAGTGGTAAATTAATCTTGCGTTCCTATCAGTTGAGTTTTGTGGCAGCTCATGGTCACCTGAGCAGCCATCCTTCAGGTCGATCCCAGGCCTCTACTGATGTCCAGGGTGGGGCCTGAGGTTGTGGGCACCTGACACAATGTCTGTGTCCCCTCGTGCTGCTGGCACTATGCTCGGTCCCGCTCTGGGTGGGGTACATAGCCCACTGGGCTTGGGGTGCAGCGCTCTGCAGGCCCCAACTTGGATGGCAATAGCCAGACCACTGTCGAGGCGCCCCGCCCAGCCACCCGCACGCTGCTCTGCTCCAGGCTTCACATGGGTGGACCACTGGACCACCTGCGGCCTCCTAGCACCTCCTGAGCCAGGCCCTATTGTCACCACAGAGGGGCTGGTCAGAGTGACCTCTATAGCTCCTGCTCTTCGTAGCCCAGGGGACGGGGCATCAGGGGGAGGGGTTTGAGGGAAGGGGTTGCCTGGGGTAGGGGGCTCTGTGAGAAAGGAACCTGGGGATGAGGCCTAGGAGAGGGGGACCCTTGCCCTGAGGAGAGGGATTGGGGGAGGGGGCACTGGGAGGCGGGTCCTGGGAGAGGAAGGACACCCACCAGTCCACGGTATAGGAGTACACCGTGGGTGTGGGCAGGGTGTGCCTGGGGGTAGCAACGGGGCCAGGGCTCTGGCCCTGAGGTCTCTCCTGCTCTGGGCCCAGCCTTCTAGTACCCCAAGCAGGGCCTTCTCCACTCTGAGAATAAGACCAGGCCTGCCCTGGCTGTCTGCCCAGCTGTCCTGAGGAGGGCTGTGGCTTCTCAGCCTTCACAGGGGTTTCAGGGGTGGCTATGGGTGTAACGCATATGGCAGCTAGGGTGGGACTGTCTAAGAAGAAAGGCTCTGTTCCTACAGCGTCCTCCAGGTGGGCAGCCAGGCCCCACTACTCAGCAGCCCCTTTGCTCCCAGTCACCAGTGTCCAGGCCCCACTGCTCAGCAGCCCTCGTGCTCCACCAGTGTCCAGCCCCACTGGGGTCACCTGTGTCCTTGGCCCTGAAGTGGCTGAGGAGGGTCAGGGGTGATGCAGCCAGGTGGGGGCAGCTCTGCTCTCTGGCATCTTCCTGGTTGGGCTGTTTGCTCCAGACCCTCCCCCCACGTGGCCTTGTTTCTGCCAGACTCCTTCCTTGAGACCCCCCCGCCCACCATCTTCCAGAGGCTGAGGCTTGTAGGGGGTCCTAGGGCTGAAGCCCTCGTCTGCCTTCTGGGCCCTGGGCCTGACTGCCCTGGGCTCAGAATCTGGGTATAGGAGCAGGGTGAAACTGGAGGGCCTATCCTCAGGGCTACCAGCTCCAGCTCCCCTCTTTGCCCTGGCTCAGGCACCTGCACATCCCATGTACCCCTCAGCCCCGCAGCTCTGGTCCTCCCAGGTGGGGGTGGGATGGCTAGTGGGGAGACCTCACTGTGAGCTGGGGGCCCCATGGCTGGCTCCAAGGCACCTCCCACCCTTGACATGCCCAGATCTAGCTGGGAGCTGTCTCTTTTTTTTTTTTTTTAAGAGACAGAGTCTCATTTTATCATCCTTGGTAGAGTGCTGTGGCGTCACAGCTCACAGCAACCTCCAGCTCTTGGGCTTAGGCAATTCTCTTGCCTCAGCCACCCAAGTAGCTGGGACTACAGGCGCCCACCACAACACCTGGCTATTTTTTGTTGCTGCGGTTTGGCCAGGGCCAGGTTCGAACCCACCACCCTTGGTATATAGGACCAGTGCCCTACTCACTGAGCCACAGGCACTGCCCAACTGGGAGCTCTTAGCACCCCTGCCAGGGCCTCCCCTCTCTGTAAGATTTCTTTTAATCTGATTATAAAATAACCCCTGTTGGTGGCAGAAAATTAGTAAAATAAAGAAGAGCCAAAAAGAAAAAAAAGTCTCCAGCAGTCTCCCACCCACTGTGGGCCTTCGCATACTTCTTCCTGGTTAGTTCTCTGGGCTAACAGATGTTTGCTCTGCAGACCTGGCCTTGTGCCACCCAGGAAGCTGTGTGCCAGTTCCTTCCACAGCTCCCATGTCCTGGGGCCTCCTCCCCCCAGTCCTAGGTCTGGGGCAGCCCCAGCCCCACCTCCACCAGGACACAGGGAGCCAAAGGCAGCCTTCGTCATCTGCTCAGAAGGGCTAAGCTCCTTTGTGCCTAAGGAAGCTTCTGAGCGAATCCATACTCAGCCGGAAGTGAGGGGCCACAGCTGGGGGCTGCCTGCTGCGATCCAGGGCTGACCTCCTGCCCTGCCCAGCTCCTCTGCTATAGGCACCCCTCTCTTGGCTGAGTTGCCAAGTAGGCCCCCACATTGCCCACCTGCAGGGCTCTAGGCTCTGCTCCCATGCTGGAGTTACAGCTGGCATCCAGCCTATCCCCCTTCCCGCCCCACCCTGTGAAGAGTGCCCTCACCACCCAGCCTCTGCCCCAGCTGATTTATTTTTAGCCCCAGCCCCGCCTGACACTACCATCAACCTTTTCTCTAGGGATCCTAGGATCTACAGAGAGGCGGTGAGGCCCTCAGGCCCCTCCCAGGGCAGCCAGCACCCCAACTAGCAGTGGAGACAGCAGCTTCCTCCTTGATTTTATGGGCCAGTCAGATGCCTCTGAGCACTCTAGGGGGTGGGTCACTGGGGACTTCCTTCTTTCCTGGATGGGGCTGAGGGGGGCCCAGGAGCCCCACAGAGGGAGGGGGAGCTGGGGGTTGGGGCCCTGGAGGAGTGCCCCAAGGGAGCTGGGAGGACCAGGAGCAGGCCTGGCAGGGTGGAAGAGGGGGGCACCAGCATCAGGTACAGAGCCGTGGCCAGTAGCCCTGGCCTGCCTGAGGTCCAAGCAGGTGGGATGCGCTTGGGGTCCCCACAGAAGGGGCCCGTTCCACACGTGGAGGAGAGGGCGTCCTGGACACTGGTGCAGACACACCTGCACTTAGGGCCTGCTTTGGGGAAGAAAACCATGCAAGTCGTGAGCTCTGCCCAGACCAGGGCCCGTCCCCTGGGAGGTGTGTCCCCTTTCGTCCCTGAGCCGCCCCCCCGCCGTCCTGGTGGAGCAAAGGGAAGCTCCTCCCTGCGGCCAGGCAGGGGATATTTTTAGAGGCTGACCACAGTGAAGATCACTCAGCCGTTGAATCCCTAATCTGTTTGGGTATAGTTTCAAGCATGAATTTCTCCTAATGGTCACTTGTCACAGAGAAAATAATCTTAATGTTTGTTCTAAGGCATCTACCGTGTGATTTGGGGTGCCCATTCGTGACAGGCAAGCAACAGAAACCTGGGGAACTCTTAAAACTGTCTTGTCTTGTTTCCCACTCTGGGGAGATGGGAAGCAAGTCTTTTTTTCAAAAACCAGCTTTAGTGAGGTGTGACTCACATGCCATACAACTACCCACTCACAGCTCACAGTCTCGTGGTTTTAGTGTATTCACGGGTATGTGCACTATCACCACAGGCCTCCCCTCAGAAAGATACCCCACACCTTCTAGAACGGCCGCCCTCCCAGCCAGAGCAGCCACTGGCCACCATTGTGTTTCAGATTACAGGCCCTTACAGTCTGCAGGTTTCTGCGTCTGCCTGTCCACTGAGCACAGCGTTAACACCACATCCTCAGGCGCTTCCTGGTTGCGGCAAGGTTCGGAGCTTCGTCCCTCCTGGCGGCTGAGTCTGGTTCCGAGGTGTGGGTGGGCCACGTGGTGCTCTTCTTCCTCAGCTGGCGGACAGCTGGGCAGTTTCTGCCTCTTGGCTATTGTGAGTAAAGCTGCTATGCGCGTCCACATTCCAGCTTCTGTGCAGACGTGTGTTTTCATGCCTGGGCATGGATGGCTGCGTCCCAGGGGTCAAGATGATGTGCGCTGTCTTCATGCAGGCATTGTGGTTGTGATTGGTGATCTCAGGTGGCTTGATGTGGCCCTTCTGCTGGCTTTGGTCTGAGGGGAGGGTGAGGCACAAGACCCTGAGCCTCCGGCCCTACCCTCTGGGAAGATCAGCCACGTTGTCTGCCTTGGATGCAGATCTGGGCGGCTCCCCAGACCCCCTTCGCTCAGAAGCACTCGGCAGTTTCCCACCCCAGGCCCTGGAGCAGCTGCACAGAGGGCCGAGGGCAGGCGGGGACCCCAGAGGGATGCCAGGCTGCTACCCCGGGCACCCCAGCTGCTGTCACACTGTTCAGAGCCTCCTGTTTGGGCACATGTCTGCTGTGACTGCATCAGCCCCATGACATGGCCCTGCTGGCCCTGCCGGAGCTCATTCAGATGAAGCTGGGGAGGAGACCACCCCCCACGGCCCATGTCCAGCCTAGGATGGGCTGGCATTCAGTAGGGGGAGCCCTGGAAGCCCCAAAGCCTAGCAGCGGTGCCCCCCACCCAAAGTAGATGCCTTAGAATAATCTTTAAGATTATTTCACCGAGGTCTGTGCCCTGGGGAGCCTTTTCATGTCCCCACAGGCACCTTACACGTGGGGTCTCTGTCGTTCGGCACAGTCCACACTGGCCCCCCCTGTGTCCTCCCAGATTGAAATTTTGTGCTGTTACACCTGGCTTGTTTCTGTGGAAAGGTGCATGCTGTCTTATCCTGCAGAACTGATTATAAATGTTCTGTCCTGTGATGTTCTATTCTGAGAAGCTGCTATTAATTGGCAACATTTTCTCACAAAGAACATGCCATTCTGGGCTGAGTTCTAGGGGAATCCTTTCTTTCTGGCTCACATATTGTGCATTTTTTCCTGGAAATGTTTAATGTGTTAAATTCAAACTCCAAACATATTAGCTGATCATTTAGACTGATAGTTTAATTGAATTTGGCTGAGATTTCAAAAGGGGGGCAAATCCTATCAACGTTTGTAGCTAAGGCAGACAACAAGGTTGATCTTTCCCAAGAAAATGTATCTCTTCCTCTGGGGATTTTGGTTGACTTAGTGTTTACTGGGAGTGGAGATTGTTTTACCCAGCAGGGCAATATCTAGATAGTTGGGCAGATATTAAATATTGATGTAACTACTTTGTCTTTTTCCAGAAGTGAGCTTTTCGGTTTAATTACTCTGAGTGTAATGGCTTACATGAAACCACGTGTGCATTCAGAATAGAAAACATTCAGGTTAAAAAAGAATTTCAGATCCTCACAGCAGGGAATGGAAAATGCCGGTACATGCCCAGCATGCCATGGAGGGGAGCTGCATGCCTGTGCCAAGCACATGTGTGTGCATTGCCTATATGTGTGCACGTGCATGTGTGAGTGTGCACGGGTTTGGGCACGTGTGCATGGATGTGCATGGCCTACACATGTGCTTGTGTTCATGTCCCCACATGTGTGCATGTGCCTGCATGTGTCCATATGTGTGTGCAAGTGTGCATGTGCATAGGTGTGTGTGTCCACATGTGTGTGGGTCATGGATGTTGAATTCCACATTCACTGTGATTATTCCTTCCCTCCTGGCTACCCATCCCCAAGAGGCTCCCTGTCCTGTGGCGATACCTATCTGTGGAGCTGGAGTCTGTGGTGGCCCTGACCTCACCCATGCTCCCCAAGGCAGGGCTGAATGCCCCTTCCAGCAGGCATAGGCTATGTGCCCACTGGCGAGGAGGCTGACTGGCTACAGACAGTGCCAGCCATCACCAGGGCTCCTGCAGAGTCCCGAGGGGGCCCTTTGGCAGTCTGGGGATATTTTTTTTTCATAATTAATGGACTTTATTTCTTGGAGCAGTTTTTGGTTTACAGAAAGTTGGGCGGATAGTGCCGAGTTTCCGGAAGCCCCTCACCTGCAGGCCTCGCTACCCACATCTTGCGCTAGTGGGCTGCACTCAGGACAGCTGATGAGCCGTATTGATTAACAGCCACAGCTTACAGTAGGGTCTATCATGATATCCTGCAGACTATGACTGCTGACAAATGTACAATGACATGTGTCCACAGAGTCATATGGACTTATATGAATCCTCTGTGACCCACCATTCATTATTATTTTAGATAAATAAAATTACAAGACTGAAAAGGAAACCCTAGTAGTGAATAGCCAAGGCACTAACAAAGCAGATGGGTGAAGTGGCCATGGTTGCTCCATGCTGACTGGACAGGGAGACCCGGTATCCAGCAGTCTCAGTGACGTTGAGGTTGTCATGACTGTGGACAAGTTTGAAATGTCTGCAACAGCTATGCAGTGACACAAACAATCTGTGCTTTCTGTCAGACTAACTTTCCTAATGGATGGAGATGCGAAATTTCAATGAGAGCTTCATGAAAATGAAGATGTCTTTTTGTTCTTGTCCAAGTCCACAGACCCCCTGAATTAAGAATCCCTGCTCTAGAAAAGCATTGAAACTGGGAATGAGAAGAACGCGTGCTAGAAGGGAGGGGAAACGTTTTCAAAACCAGATTTGTTGTTCTCAAAATCTCCTGGTATAAGGAGCCACGTGGGTTTCTGATGGCTCTATGTGCCCAGCAGTCCAGAGTGATCTCACACTGACAGAACACAGGCCAATGAGGAGAAGGTGATTAGGCTTTGCAGAAGGCAGTGCAATTAATGCCCATCCACACAACAGCCATGACAGGTGTGTCTCAGTGTCTTCCTGTGACTGGGAGGGTTATTACCTGAGAGCTGGGAGAGGCCAGGGAAGCAGGAGCCAGGAGCCAGGTGTCCAGCAAGTGGCAAGGGGCACTGCTGGCCGCAGGCCTGTAAAGTTAGCTGCTGGTATGCCACCACCACTGTCATCTTCTTTATCAGCATCACCACCAAAATCTTCATCATCACTGTAATCTTCAAGAGTACCACATCATCTGCACCATCACTATCTTGATCACCATCATCACCACCACCATCTTCATCATCACCATTGTCTTCATCTTATCACCATCACCACCATCTTCACCATCACTATCATGATCACTACCACCATCTTTCTCCTCACCATTATCTTCATCTTATCACCACTACCACCATCTTCACCATCACTATAATGATCACTATATTCATATTCATGATCACCATATTCATCATCACCATTGTCTTCATCTTATCACCACCACCATCATCTTCACCATCACTATCTTGATCACCACCATCTTCACTATCACTATCTTGATCACCATCATCACCACAACCATCTTCATCATCACCATTATCTTCATCTTATCACCATCACCTTCACCATCATTATCATCACCATCATCACCACCACCACCTTGATCATCATCACCTTCATTGTCACTATTGCTGTCCCCATCACACCCATCACAGCTTCCTTGTGTGCTCCTGAATACAAGGCTCCCTGGAAGGTACTGGGCTGGTGAGGAATGTCCCTGAAGGAGTAGCCACTAGTGTCACCCTGCAGACAAGACTTGCAGAACAGTTGTGGCCTAGGCCTAGACTGGTTCCTGTCCCCAATGCCCCATGCTTTGGGAAATGTGTGCTGTGTGGATGAACACACAGTTCAGAGGATGGGAGAATCCCACCAAGAAGTGGTCTGGAGGGAAGGGAGTCTCAGTAACATGACCCTGAGAGCTCCACAGACCCTCAGGCTATGCTTTGGTTAGCTTTAGTCCCGGTGAAGATGCTTCCCTTCATCTTAATTCCTTCTTTCCTGGCCCTCTCTGCTCCCACTCCTACCCACTCATCCCAGTTTCCGCCCCAGTTGTTTTGACCTCCTTCCTCCAAGAACTGAACATGTCCCCCAACTCCAGGAGCCATGGCTGGGTACTTGGTTGGGCATCCTCAGAGGGATGGCTGCCAGCACAGCCTCTGGAGACTGCCCATCGTCCACCCCTGCTCAGGCCCAGACCAGCGCTCTGCCCTGGAGATGAGGCTCAAGTCTCTACCCCTCACTGAGGGCACCAGCTCCTTCCTGGATATGCCAGGAATCCCCTCCTGCTCCTCTGTGGGCAAGCCAGGCTCCAGGCCTCACGTTCTTCCCGGCATCTTCCTTCTTTCTGCAGTGATTTTATGTCTATTTCCAGGAAGGGATTCTGCCCTGCGGGCACTGCTGGCCTGGGCTGCCACTTGGCCTGGCTACAAAGGCAAGGCAATGTATGGTGGACAGCCCCTCTTCCCCCCATCTGTCTGGGGGATGGCAGGGCCTCTTGCTGGGGATGGCCTACCCTGCCCAGTCCCCCAGGGCCTGGCCCTGCCCACCTGGGTCTCTCCATGGGGCATCTCTTTGGCGTTTGGTCCATACCCACCTGCTGTCTGAGCCTCCAGGTGGGCTCTGGGGACTGGCCTGGCCCTTGCTAGAGTCCCTCTGAGGCTCTGTGATGCCAACATGTGACAGTGTTTCTAAGGAAACCACAGCCAGCAGTCAAGCCTATTCAAGGGACTCCAGGTGGGAAGGGGAGATGTCGGTGTGCAGTGGGGGCTACGGCAGTGTGCAGAGGTGTCAGTATAAGGCTGCATGCTTGTACGTCTCTGGGCCCCTACTTCTGCATTCCTGGTGCTGGTGTGTCTGGGTATATCTGTGCATCTGTGTGATGTGTGTCCTGACAGTCTGTGTGGTCCTCAGGGTGCCACTCCCCCCAACACCAAGCTCGCTGTGCCAAGGACAATGCTGCAGTTCACCCAGTGCACCCCAGAGGCCTGGGCCTGGGCAAACACCCCATAGCCAACTCCAGGAGGGCTGGCCTGCGGGTCGCAGAAGCCTGTTGCCCTCTAGGGTGGGTAGCTGTGGTGGGCAGTGCTGGCCTGAAGGGGGAGCCAGAGCACTCTGAGAGCATGGTGGGGGTGCTGGGGGGACTTCCCTGAAGGGGCTGTGTCCATGCTGATGCTAAAGAAAGAGCAGGAGGTGGTGGTGGGCAGTGCAGGGAGCAGAGCTGCAGGTTCTGCACAGGGAGCATTTTGTCACCCGGTCCTCTGTGTGTGAGGGGGATGCGGAACTGGGGGAGGACCTGTGGGGCCTCAGGGTGAGTCCAGAGTGAGGGCCAGCACATTGAGACCCTGGAGCCTGAGGACAGGTCTTGGCCCTGAGAGAGGCACATGTGTAAGTCTGATTCAAGGTATAGATTTTCCTGTCTGCTGGTTGGAGCGAACGTCTGCCTTGATCAGCAAACGAAAGAAGAATTAAAACACGCAGAGCTCACAATGAACATTCTGAACCAGAGTGTTTCCCCCTTAGGCTAATATGGATAAAGACAAAACAGATGCAAGCCTGGAGCTCACAGGAACAAAGGGCTCTAAGGGCCTCCTTCCCCCTTGGCCCTGGCCCAGTCCCTTGGGCAGCCGAAGGCTGACCCGTTTGTCTCTGGGCTCCCTCAGGCCCTTCTCCCAGTCTCACAGAGCAGGGATTCAAACAAGGGGCTGGGGAGCTGAAGGTCTCTGCAGTCAGGGCCTGGCAGGCGGCGAAACCACAAGCAGCATCTGAGGGGCAGTTCCCTGTGCAGGGCCCAGCTTGAGAAGCTGGGCTTTCCTTGGTTCTGCAATAGCAGAAGGTGGCTTTGATGGTGTGCATGACCCCACGGTCAGAAGTGGCTGATCTCGACCTGGAGCACGCAGGTTGTGTATGTGTGTGAGTGCACACGTGTGTGGGTCTCTGTTCATGCACATGTGTGTCCGTGTCTATGCACACGTGTGGTATTTGTGTGTGCGTGCACATTTGTCTGTAGTGCATGTGTGGTGTCTGTGGATGTGTTCCTGTGTGTGCATATGTGGTGATTGTGTGTGTGGGTGTGTGTACACATGTGTGGTGACTGTGTGTGTGGATTTGTTCCTGTGTGCATATGTGTGGTGATTGTGTGTGTGGATGTGCGTCTGTGTGTGCATGCGTGGTGTTTATGTGAGCATGCACCTGTGTGTCTGCGTGTGCACAGTGTGGCCCTCCTCAGGCAGTCCCCACACCTCCTGGCTGGGCCTCGGTGCATTCCAGAGAAGGGCATTCTTCCCCAACCCTGCCCACACATGTGGTGTCCTAGAGACGCGCTGTGTTGCCAGCTGCCTTTGCTCTGGGGGTTTTCTCAGTGACTGTGCCCTGCAGCTCTGCGGTTTCTTCCTCTGGGCAATCTGACCCTACCCTTTTTGCAAGTGAGTGAAGGACTCTGAGGTTCCCCCCACCAGCTTCTCCCCTCTGGCATCTCCCAGACCTTCTAGGCCAGTTCTCAGAGCCCACAGGTGTCCCCATACAAGCTGGGAAGGGGCTGGGCAGCCCTGAGAGGACAAGAGGCCTCCCCTATCATCACAGGGGAGGGTGATGAGTCACCATTGCAGATCTGCAGACGGGCTCCCCTCCCCCTACCTGCTCCCAGGGACGCTTGGCCTCTGTCCCAGCTCCAGCTCCCACTTGGCGATGTGACCAGGCAGACTGTCCATTCTGCAGCTCCAGGACTTCCTCCAGCCCTCCCCGCATCTGAGAGCAGAGGTTGACCCTGGAGGGCTGGGGTAGGGGTACTGGCCACAGCAGGCACTGCTTCGCTGCCCTGCAGGACCACAGTGGGTGGGAAGTTGGGCCTGTGCAGTGCTGTCTGAAGGCTCCAAGGTCAAGCGGACACTGCCCACGCTTTCAGGCCCTGCCACAGCTGAGGGACAAAGCTCCCTCTAGGGCTGGCATCGCATGTGACCAGACAGTCTCAGGGGCCCTGCGCTCTGAAGGACCTGGCTTGCTTTAATGCTCTGTGGTTGCCATCCTTAAATTCTTAATAATGTTGAACAAAATAAATTTTGAAAAATGTGCATGTTGATTAGCACTGGGCCCTACAAATGAGGTGTCTAGTCCTGCTCTCTTGCAGCCACATGTGCTCTCCACACTCACCGGAGAACTCAGAAGCCAGGTTTGGGCTGGTAACTGAGGCCTGTGTCCTCTGGGTCCCCAAGGGCAATGGCAGCAGCATTGTCTTGCCCACCTGGACTTCCCTGCAGAGGACTCTGTTCATGGGCTAAGAGGGGCTTCCCTCCCCATCCCCCACAGTCTGGACAGGCAGACCTCGCTCGCCCAGTGGCCTCTCTGTGCTCCTGCAGGCCCTCTCGCCCTGTAGGGCCACTGTGCACAGGGCCCTCTGGGCCCTGCCAGGTCCAGTCCTGATGACCTCTGGCACAATCCCCCACTTGTCTGCAGCACTGCTGGGCCAGGCTACGAGGCCGTGGGAGGCTCCAGCACAGCTTTTCATTCTTTCTTTTTCTTGTTAGAAAGAAACTTCATTCTGGCAACAGAAGATAACACAGAGGCTGGCTGCTGAGCAGCACAGAATTTTCTAGAATTTCAGCGCACTGCCCTAGTCAGCAGCAAGGGGAGAGGAAGACTCCTCTGGGACGGACTTAGGGACTCTCTCACCACGCGAGTCATGAGCTGAAAGAGCAGAAGTGGTGAGGCACACCCAGCAGGGGCTCCTATGGCTCTGACCACCCAGGTGTGCACCGCCCCCCAGCTCTGGCCCAGGACTTCGCAGACTGGGCAGAACACATGTGACCCCTGCAGCTACTGCAGGATGGGGCCCTGAGGACCCCAAGCAGGATCTGTCACCATCCAGAGGAGTTATGGCCTCAGCCCTGGGACACCTCCATCCATGGGAAGTGCTCTTTGGGGCTCTGAGGGATGCATTTAGGTCCTGCCACGTCTCTGGCTCAGCAGCAATGCATAAAATATCCAGTGCTGGCTTCCATCTGTCAACCCCCTTAGGCAAGGGCCAGGGAGCCACCATCTTTCTAGGGACTCTGCAGACATGGGTCAGGGATTGGAGTGGCTGTCGGTGGGGGCACCCCATCTAAGGCTTGTTCCCTGAGTGTCTAACCACAAGGCAGGAGCAGAGGATAGCCTGTGGGACTGAGGCAGGCAGGGAAGGCTTCCTGGAGGAGGGGGCTGGCCTGGGGGAGCATGTAGCTGAGGAGGGAGCGTCAAGAGCACTGTCCCTGGGTTCACTTTGTTCTTAGACATACCAGTGGTTTGTTGCCTCATGGTCACAGGATGGCTGCCCACTCACAGAATTGCCCTGCCTCCTAGGCAGGCAGGATGAGCAGAGGACACAGACTCTCCCTGGAGCTCTCCTCCCCCCCCCCATCTCCTGAGCACTATCCAGCTCTGTGTGCCCCAGCCGTCACCACAGTCCTCCTCCATTGCCCTGGCCTTGTCAGACCCAGGTTGCATGGGCCTAGTGGGGGGTGTGAGGAGCCAGCCTGGACAGGACCTCCTGGTGGCCCCACAAGGCCTGGGGTCTGTGAGAGGGAGGGCAGGGCTGTGGGGAGGAGCTGTTGGGTGGTGGGTGGATCATGAATTGGTGGGGCTCTGGGGTGCTGTTCCAGCCCCCTCTGCCCAGCACCGCAGTGCAGAGATGCACCAAAGTCTGGCTGCCCGACTCCTGTGGCTACGGCTTCCTGGAGAGGCGTCCAGCCTTGGGCTGTGAACTGGGTTGTGCCTGTCCCTCTGGCACCTGGGGTCACCTGCAGGCCCAGGAACTACCCTAGGCCCCAGGAGGCTTCCTGAGCAGTGATGCTCAGTACAGGCCCTCAGAGGGTCTCACTGTGGCCTAGCACTGCCATCCCCACAGCCCAGCACCTCTGTCCCACAGGAACAGAGCCAGTTCTGGGCCTGAGGTGACAAGTGGCTGCAGTCTTAGGAAGAGCCTTCAGAGCTCTGTAGTGTCTGCGGTGACTCAGGAGGGCAGCAGTGAGCAGGGAGGCTGGCTGGGCTAACGCAGGACACCTCAGGGCCTAGAGGGCAGCAGGGCTGGCACTGTCCCTCTGGGAGAAGGCAGATGGCCCGGCCTGGCTGCAGAAGCAGGGAATGAATCTCCTATCGAATTCCTAATTAACATGTAACAAGGTGGCAGCTGTCTGCTTGGAGCAGGGAGAATGGGAAACCTGCCCTAATCACAGCATGAGGGAACTTTAACAGTATTGAATTAAACACTTTTCCTCAGTCACAAAGGGAGATAGGAGAAGGCCCTGGGAGAGGCGGAGCCATATCCCAGACCTGCCCTGGCTGGGCGTGTTCTTTCCCTTCTGGGCACTTAGGGCTTGGTCTCAGGCTTTTTGGTTTTTAAATAAATTATAAATTTTAATGAAATGAAATATTAGAAAAGCTGCTCATTATAGAAATGAGAAAATGCAAAAAGAGATTTTCATGGGTGGGGAATGGAAACTAGAGCCCAGAAGAGGGAGGGAGGAGGCGAAGGCCATGGCATGCTGCTGCGTACTCCAGGGACCGAGCTTCCCTTTGCTCCCCTAATGCTGAGGGAAGCTCCGGGAAGGCGGGAGCGGGCCTGCACAGGTGGGTGAGGGTGCAGAGTCAGCGGTGCAGGTCATGCAGCTCAACATGACTGTGTGGGGACCTGTACCCCAGCTGTCTTTCTGAATCAGTGCGTCATTCAAGATATGCTGGTGAACACCCACATCTGCCTATGACCCCAAGTCAGCCCAGGCTGGCCCTTCCCAGGTAAGCGAGGCTGCAGAGCCCCTACCAGGACCCTCCTGCCTTGGGGTCTGCTTCCTTGAGACTTCTGAGTGGGTGGGTGCTCCAGCCCTCCCTCTGCTCCACCCAGGACTCTGCCAGCCCAGCCCCCACCACAGGCCCTGGAAAGTTACAGAGGGACAGAGACAGAGGGAGGTTTCCAGAGTCTATGGGCTATGGGAGGGGAGGGCTATCCTATGGGTTTGAGTGTGGCCTTGAAGGGGGGCAGAGTGGTCACCTTGGTGCCCCTCAAGGACAGCCTGCCCCAGGCCACCTGGGCTTGCACTTCAGCCCCCTGCCCCCACTTTACCTGCAGTGCCCCCACCTTCCCACATACCCAGCCACCAGGCAGTGTAGAGCTTTGCTCAGACTCAGTGAGGCTGGGATCCCAGGAGCCCAGAGCCCTGGGGAGTGGGAGTGTGTCCAGCTGCTCAAGGGCCCCTCTGTGCCTGTGGGCTACTGCTTGAACTTGGGCTAGCTGGGGTGGGCTGACTGTTAGGCCCACAGTCTCCTTCCAAGGCCTAGGGTATAGCCCCACAGCCAGGGACCATGTCCTACCAGGCCTGGTCCAAAGAGATAAAGGGACAGCCCGGCTGAAGGAGTGGGGTCAGAAGATCCTAGAAGTCCTGGCAGGGGCATCTGGCTCAGTCCTGCTGTTTGAAGTGGGCAGACCAAGTCCTAGACAGAGGGTGAGGGGCCCTCGCTCACTGTCACTGCACACCTGCCCTGTGCCAGGCCAAGGTCAGCTTCTCCTGCCCACCCAGAACTCTGCAGGACTGGGGTCTGCTGGGACTGGACGGAGCCCCACTGTGAGGGTGGCTTCCCCTCCTCCCCAGTGTCCTCCCAGGCTCTGACCTGCTCAATGCTTCGGTTGACGTCACTATCACCTGGCTGCGGCTCAGGAGGTCCTGCTTTTCCAGACCCCTCAGGACAAACCCAGATTCGTGTCCCAGGACTGTCCAAGGACCAGACGGGTCAGAAGGGGCCTAGAGGCCTGGATGGCACCAGGAGCACTGGTCAGGTCTGCTTGGGACAGAGGATATAACTGGGCTTAGGTACCAGGGCCCCTGCTGGCCAGGACAGTCAGAGCCACCATTACCCCCTGAGGCCTCTGGGGGCCTTGGTGGGCCATGGAGTCTCCTTTAAGAAAGAATGTCTCTGTCCCTTGGACCCCCAGAGGAATGGCCGGGATAATGGCCGCACAGGGCCCAGCACATCCAGGCAGCCTGGGCTGAGGGCATAGGTGGACTTTGGAATCAGCTATCCGTCTGGGCAGCAGGGAGCTCACCCCACCTTCTGTAGGAACCTTTTCCCAGGAGAAGCAGGTCAGTTGCCAGAAGAACAGGTGAGAGACCAGGATGTGTGTGTGCCTGGCCGTGCAGTAGGTCAGGGTGGGGGGTGCATGGGAGTCCCATGAACAATGCCGCTGCGGTATGGCGGGGAGCAGTGGGTCACAGACATCGCAGAGAAGTGGGGCAGCAGCATGTGGTGTGTGTGGCTCTGCAGACCTTCCTGGGGGTGGCCACATGAACCGCCTGCACAGGGCTCCAGCATGGAAGACACAGATGGGCCCCTCAGCCTGCAGCCCTGTTGCCCAGGGACCTGGCCTTGGGGTCCCCTGGCCACAGCACTGCCCTGGAGCGCGGGCACCCTCTGCTGGCCACATGCAAAAAAACACCACTAGGCCCCAGCATGGAGCCCTCAGGCACTGGGCACCCACGCCAACCTGGGCACCCACCCTGACTCGGGCACTCACACTGACCCAGACGGCCACCCTGACCCAGGCACCCATGTTCTTATGCCTCAATTTCCCCTTCTGTACCCCAGGCTCATATTACCAACATCTGTGCGAACATTTCAGTTGTGAAACTTCTGTAAACAGAGCCTGAACATCTCTCCAAGGTCATGTGTGTCCTCTGCTTTCACTGGACCCCTCTGGGGACAACTCAGTGCGCAGAGACATCCCAATATCGGAGGACAGACAAGTAGGGGCCAGCGCCCCTTCCGGTCCTGCCTTTGAAGCTCACGTGGGGAGTCGAGACAGTGCAGTGGCGCCACCTGCCGACGTTTCTCAGCATTGCGCCCCTGCGTGGGTCCTGGGCTGCGTCCAGAAGGGAAACCATGCATGGACCAGGCAGAGCTTATGAAAGGAACAAAGAGTGGCTGCTAGAGAGAGAGATGTCACTTCTTCCTAAAGTTCAAGCAGTAGCCCACAGGCAGAGAGAGGCCCTTGAGCAGCTGGAAACACTCCCACTCCCCAGGGCTCTGGGCTCTTGGGATCCCAGCCTCACTGAGTCTGAGCAAAGCCTACACTGCCTGGTGGCCGGGTATGTGGGGAGGTGGGGGCACTGCAGGTAAGGCAGGGGCAGGGGGCTGAAGTGCAAGCCCAGGTGGCATGGGGACTAAAGTGGGGACATTAAAAAACTAACACTAATTTGCCTGCTGAGTCTAGGCTGGGGGAAGGTCACAGGGAGTCCTCTGGCTGCCCTTCCAAGCCAGGCCCTTTCCCTGGGTTTGAGTGGCTGTAGTGGAAGCTGGAGACACTCTGGCAGATGCTTGGGAAGAGAGCAGGGTGGAGCAGCAGGTGGCAAGTGCTGCACATGGCATGGGGGGGCCGGGCCTGGGGACAGGTCATAGAGGGCCCCCTGCTCCCTGCCCTGCCCTGGAGAAAGCAGGCCAGGTGTCCTGGGTTTGAACTCCCCTCAATGTCCAGGTGTTCCTTCCTTATAGCATGTGACTTTGCTGTGCTTTGCAGAAATGGCATTTTTACGGATGAAGGTCTATAGCAATCCTGTGTCAGCCAAGTCTGGTGGTGCGAGTTTTCTTTAACAGCGTGTGCTCTATTTGTCAATGTCACATTTTGGTAATCTTGCAATATTTCAAACTTTCCCATTATTATTGTATTTCTTTATTTATTGAATTTCTTATGTGGTCAGTGGTCTTTTTTTTTTGAGACAGAGCCTCAAGCTGTCACCCTGGATAGAGTGCGGTGGCATCACAGCTCACAGCAACCTCCAATTCCTGGGCTCAAGCGAGTCTCTTGCCTCCGCCTCCCAAGTAGCTGGGACTATAGGCTCTTGCCACAACGCCCGGCCATTTTTTGGTTGCAGCTGTCATTGTTGTTTGGTGGGCCTGGGCTGGATTCGAACCTGCCAGCTCAGGTGTACGTGGCTGGTGACTTAGCCCATTGAGCCATAGGCGCCGAGCCCGGTCAGTGGTCTTTGATGTTACTACTATAATTTTCTTGAAGTGGCACCAACCTTACCCACACAAGATAGTAAACTTACTTGGTAATTGCTGTGTATGTTCTGCCTGCTGGACCGACTGGCTGATTTCCCATCTCCCTCCCTCTCCTCTGGCCTCCCTATTTTATAAGACATAATACTGAAATTAGGCCGACCAATAAGCCTACAGAGTGTTCAAGAGAAAGGACGAGTCACACGTGTCTCACGTTAAATCTAAAGCTAGAAAGGGCTCAGAAAGGAAGACACATTGAAAGCTGAGACTGGCTGAGAGCTGGGCCTCTTGTGCCAGTGAGCCCAGCTGTGAATGCAGAAGACCAGCTCCTGAAGGAAACCGGAAGTGCCACTCCAGTGCCACATGGATTGTAAAAAAGAGAAACAGCTTCACTGATGGCACAGAGAATGCTTTAGGGTCTGGACAGAAGATCAAACCAGCCACAACAGTCCCTTAAGCCAAAGTCTAGTCCACAGCAAGACCCAACTCTCTTCAATTCTG
>CAUYRH010024453.1:0-24504 GCA_963574655.1 Perodicticus potto | reverse complement strand
TGGGGGTGGGGGTGTGCGTGGGTGGGGTGTGTCTGGGTGGGTGTGTGTGGGGGGGGGGTGCGGGGCTTGGTGGTGGTGTGCGTGTGTGTGAGTGGGAGTGTCTTGGTGGTGGTGTTGTGTGTGTGTGTGTGTGTGGGGAGTGTCTTGCTGGTGTGTGTGTGTGTGTGAGGGGAAGTGTCTTGGTGGTGGTATGTGGTGTGTGGTGTGTGTGTGAGCGGGAGTGTCTTGGTGGTGTGTGGTGTGTGTGTGTGAGGGGGAGTGTCTTGGTGGTGGTGTGTGGTGTGTGGGTGAGCGGGAGTGTCGTAGTGGTGTGTGTGTGTGAGGGGGGAGTGTCTTGGTGGTGGTGTTATGTGTGTGTGAGGGGGAGTGTCTTGGTGGTGTTGTGTGTGTGTGGGGAGTGTCTTGGTGGTGGTGTGTGGTGTGTGTGTGAAGGGGAGTGTCTTTGTGGTGTTGTGTGTATGTGTGAGGGGGAGTATCTTGGTGGTGGTGGTGTGTCATTGCCTCATTCTTGGCACTCTGTCAGTACTCAAGAAAACCAGATTGGAAAAACTGGAATCTGTGCTTCAGTGGATTGAAACTGGCCTCCAGTCACTAAGGAAAAATCAAAACAAAACACATAAGAATTTAAGACAAGACATCTTTCTGCCAAAAAGTAATTTTTCCTTGATGCTATTTCTTATTTGGGCCAATATTCCAACGGAAAAAAATAGTTAAATTGGTCAAGAGTTCAATATCATTTTCTGTGACATTTGCCCTAAAGTAACATGATAAAAAATTAATGGCGGAAAATTAGGTTTTCTCCTGTTAATGTATGTGTGACTATTTATCTCACATATAATACTGGAAAGAAAAAAATGGCAAGGGAGGAGTGAGCTGAAGGTATTCTGTTGCAGTTGCAATGTTAACTCATAAACTAATTTATGTATTCAATGATATTTACCAAGCATCTACTCTATGCCTGGTATAGTATGCCAGGGACAGATGCTTAAGATACATTAATGAGCAAAACAGAACCAGGAAACAGCTTACACATATGCAAATGAGGGTTGAAAATATTGTTGGGCTTCTGAGACTCTTGTGAACTAATTTATTTTCTTGCTGTTTTTGCTGTAATAATTATTGGCTGAACAGCTGTTTTAATGCCTCGGTTTTGAAAACATCACTCAGGGTCTAGTTTCTCACTCCTTATTGGGTCAAATGATATGATAGGTGAAGAGAACCGAGGAAACTTAGAGGGGGTTACATTGATCTTTATGAAAACAGAGTGGCCACCTGGGAGGGTGTCTGGGGCCTATAATCTCAGCACTTTGAGAGGCGTAGGCAGGAGGATAACTTGAGGCCAGGACTTGAAGATCAGCCTGGGCAATAGCAAGACTCTGTCTCTACAAAAAGTAGAAAAATTAGTAGGGCATGGCGGCTTAGCTATTTGGGAGGCCAAGGCAGGAGGATGGCTTGAGCCCAGGGTCTGAAGTTGCTGTGAGCGGTGATGCCATACTGTACTCTAGGCAGCCAAGCAAGATCTTGCCTCAGGGGAAAAGGAATTAGCTGGGCATAATAGTAGCCCATGTCTCTAGTCTCAGCTACTTGGGAAGCTGGGGCAGGCAGATTGCTTGAGCCCAGGGTGTGGAGGTTGCGGTGAGCTATGACGATGCCACTGCACTCCAGCCTGGGCTCCAGAGCGAAATTCTGATTCAAAAAAAGAAAAAAAAGAAAAGAAAAGGAAGGGAGGGAGCAGAAGGAGGGGAGGGAGGGAGGGAGGGAGGGAGGGAGGGAGGAAGGAAGGAAGGAAGGAAGGAAGGAAGGAAGGAAGGAAGGAAGGAAGGAAAAGAAAAAAAGAGGAGCTGAATCTGGGATAATTCGGAGGATACAGGGGCAAGAAAAGTGTTCTTGAAGTGAGGAAGACTCTCCGTGAAGAGAGATACTAGACTTTCTGTAGACGGTGGAACTCTGAGGGAAGCAATCAACACCTAAGTCTTCTTTGCCGTGTGCAGGACAATGTAAACTCCTAAACAGTACTTGAAAAAAATCCAACAAAACCTCCAACACGGCAGTGTTTTTGGTGGGGATCTTTTTTTTCATTTGCTATTTCTCCTTCTCCTCTTACCCTCCTCTTATCTTTTTTCTTTCTTTCCATATGTCAAATGCATAAAAATTAGTCCCAGGGCAGAGGCAAGACAACCTTATCACATTTGGATTTCATATAATTTTTTAAAATCTTCAATTTACAACATAATTTCATGTTTAGGAAAAAATACTGCTGTCACAAATTAAAGTTGTTAAGCAGGTTGTAAACACATTGTTATTTTTACTTTTTTGATTGCCTTTAAAAATTTTTTTTTGAGACAGAGTTGCCCTTTGATGCCCTTGGTAGAATGCTGTGGCATCATCACAGCTCACAGAACCTCAAAGTCCTAGGCTCCTCCTGCTTCAGCCTCCCGAGCACCTGGGACTACAGGCCCATCCTAACACCCGGCTAGTTGTCCATTTTTAGTAGAGACGGGGTCTTGTTCTTGCTCAAGATACAGGCGTGAGCCACCGTGCCTGGCCTGCATGTTGTCATTATAGGAATGTAGACATTACCTTCTTGATATGGGATTTCAACTATAGGTCAATTGAAGATTTTTATACCCGTCAGAAGGGCATGGGTTTAGAAAAACTGAGAAATACAAAGGCATAGAATTCTATCATTAAATATCAGGTGACACGTTGGGAAAGCTGCTGGCCTTCTCAGTGGCAGTTGTCAGTTATAATAGTGGAAGGGGTAATGGTAATAATAGTAAAATGGTAATAGTAATGATAACTTGGAAGACGCTTGGCACCATTGTGCGCCATTGAACTCTTACAACTCTTCTATGAGGTGGGCAAATTACTTGCTCCCTGTACACAGATTTGCAGCCATTCTTTGATACCTCTGTTGGACACGGACCACCGGAGGAAACAGACCCTTTATCATAGGAATTCTGGCCCATTCTGAGGAGAACAAAGAGCCTTTTACTCTCAGAAACAATTCTCAGGACTTCTACTGGTGACCTAGTCCCAGAACGGGCCTCCTTGGTTCTGGAACTATGATGGTTAAGAGACCATATTTGTTCTGGGGTGCTATAGAATCTCCAGACCCACCTAAGTGCAGAAACCTTTAATCTATTTGGCTATCTCATTCCCACCCCACACCCCAAAACCTGATGCTTTTATCTTCACCGGCAAACACGGCAAAAATCACGGTGCGGTCACGTCTTTCCCCACTTGGCTCCTCTGTCCCCCCCTCCCTCCAGCCCTGTCTTCTTTCTCTGCTTTCTTCTGTTCAGCAAGCATTTAGAGCAGCATTTTCCAACCTCCTTTATCTCCCGGCACACTTGAACCTGTAGTTAAACTGCATCACACTTAAATTATGTTGATCAAAACAAGAATATACTTACTGTGCTTTGAACTTCTTTTGAAAGTAATTTAATTAATGAATGATCTTTGAAAATTGTTCATGGCACACTTCAGATCTCACAGCCGCAGCACACCACTGGCTCCCTTATACAAGGTGATGTGTTTGATGCTGGGACTGCATGGTGAACAAAACAGGGCCCCTGCCTCGGAGGGGACAACTATAATTCCCATACAGTGTAGAACATGCCAACAGGTCAGAAGCTGTGGGGTCTTTTTTTGCCACATACCTGACATAGTACAGGGCAAAAGTACACACTCAAAAACTCTGCCGAATGAATGGATCCAAGTCTAGTGTTGCTTCATGATGAAAGGATTCTCTGGAAGCCTCATCTGGTTAGTGCCACCCTGCAGACTGCCCACGTTGCCCTCAGCATAAAACAGAACCAGTGTACATTCAGATCTTAAGAGTGGTCATCCAGAATACATACCTTATGAAAAAGTAAGGATATTCAAGTTGAGTAATGATACACTTGGTTTGCAAATAACACATGTTCGTTTTCATGTTGCTAAAGACTCCCTGCCAGGAAACGAAACACTTGTAATTTAATATGTAGTGTTCTCCAGAGTCTTGGGCCAAACCACCTCAAGCTGTGAACGCCTTGGCTCCAAGAGCCAGTCAGGGTCAGGGCAAGGCAGTACTTGGCCTGACGCTCCTCCAGAATAAACCAAACAGCCACAGGAAGTGGTTTCCATGATTCAGTAGGTGGCACACTTCCTTTTGAGTCAGAACTGAATCACAGCTGTGAAAGGTGAAAAAGACCTATTTCTTTATCCCATGCTTTCCCCTATTCCCAGTAGTAAATTTATCACAGCCTGCCGTATAATGTATCCTGTTTAGGTTAGCGTGTTTAACCGAAAAGAAAAAAAAGAAATGGCAGACCAGTGATGAGGAAGCAAGAAGGGAGTGAGTGGGAGACATTGAAACAAATCCTAATGGCATTATTTTGTCATCGGGCCGTATTCTCAGGGGAGATTGAAAGAACGGCCAGGGTCCGACTCTCCTGGGGTCACGAAGGCTCCTGGTCCTCTCGGCTCAAATCTGACCCATTTCCAGTGGAAGCAATTAGATCACACTTACACAAACCGTCTTTCTCCAGACGAGCCTGCCCTGCTCTTCGCTCACTGACCCTGGCTTGCCTTCTGGCGTGCTGGCTGGAAGGCGGTTCCCAGCGCTGTCCCGATGATGGCCCTGTTTCAGCTGCGGGTGAAATGACCCTGTTCTGAATGTACTGAATGCTGCTGGCAATGCTGTGAATTGTTCTGAGGCTTAAGGAAAAAGCCCATAGATATCAACAAGTCATAAAAACAGGCGTATTTTCCCCTCATCTTTTCCCCAGTGTGTTTTATTCTTCTTTCCTGGTAAGATTTCTGGTAATGTAAATATATTTAACCATAGTTTCATCTGACAAACTAGATCTTACTGTGCTTACTGCCTTCTTTCTTCCACTCCGGTTTGTTCAGGCTGGTAGCTTATTTCAGAACAAAGCTTCAGAAACTCAGGTTATACGTCCTATATTGATATCACTCTTAAAAGACTGATAATCAGACTGAAATCAGAAATTGTATTGCCATGTTAACAGTGCTCCTTCTGTGAAACATTCCAACAGTTCCAAGAATAAAGATTCAAAGTCACATAGACAGATTCAAGATAAAGGAAAATTTGTACAGCTGTGTGACCTGGGCTAAGTCTCTTACCCTCTCTGAACCAAAATTCTTCAGTCTATAAAATGGAATTCTAACATAGGGACAATATTACTGTGAGAACTAAATACAGCTTTTACATAGTGCCTAGGACAGCAGCTAGGTCATATTTGGGGTTTAAAATAAGCCACTGACCTTTCTCTTTATTTACAATACCTTTCCGTTGGGAGGTAAGAACAGCTCTTGGCCACCACTGTCTGCGCCTCGGCCTCCCAGACACGTCAGTCACATTCAACTCCCTGAGCAGTTTCATCAACAGCACCTGCAGCACATGTGACACCAAATGGCAAGTCGGGATTCCTTAACAGAGTGGCGAAGAAGGCCAGCCAGGATGCAGGCTTTAAAGCCAACACCACCTCTTCTGGGCAGGATAGTTGTGGCTGATAGATGACAGCCAAATGTGAAAGGAGTCCTCAGCTGACATATTGAAGGCAGCATCTAGGCAGAGGGCAGAGAACAGAACCATCAGCCATCAGCAGCACTCACAGCCAGCCAGAACAGCGGTGAGTGCCAGTGCAGACTGAGCAAGGGCTGCTAGGCAGACAGACAAGTGATCTATCAATCATCAGGTTTGAAGAGCCCTCCTAAAAAGTCCACCCTGTCGGGCCTGGTGGCTCACACCTATAATCCTAGCACTCCGGGAGGCTGAGGTGGGTGGATTGCCTGAGCTCACAGGCTTGAGACCTATCTGAGTCAGAGCTAAAAATAGCCAGGTGTTGGGACAGGCATCTGTAGTCCCAGCTACTCGGGAGGTTGAGGCAAGAGAATCACTTGAGCGCAGGAGTTTGAGGTTGCTGTGAGCTGTGACCCCAAGGCACTCTACTGAGGGTGACAAAGCAAGACTCTGACTCTAAAATAACATAAAATAAAATAAAATAAAATAAAATAAAATAAAATAAAATAAAATAAAATAAAATAAAATAAAATAAAAAGTCCCCCTTTCCATATCCCTTCGTTACCCCCCCTTCCCTTCTTCCCAGATGGCATGTACAGAGGGTGATGGCTTTTAAACAAAAGTATTGGTATTCCCTTCCTACTCAAAAAAATTAAGGTCCAGCTTCTTGCTGGGGGTGCAGATAAGTCTGAAGATCCTTGGAAGGGGGGGGGGCTCTTCAAGGAAAGGGGTGGAAACTTGAAGTAGCTTTTTTGCCATCAACAACAACATCAATAACAATAATAAAAGGTGACCCCTGTCTCAAAAGAAAAATTAAGGTCCAGAACATCAGCTTGTACTTACCCATCTTAGAACCATCATGTTGTATATTGTGTTTGCCTGAGGACCTGACAGACTCTTCCTTCCGCTAGGCTGTGAGCCCCTGAAGAGAAGGAATGTGTCTTACTCATCCTTGAACCAATGCTTCCCAGGGCTCAAGGCATAACCCCTGGTAGGTGTTCAATCAGCGTCTCCTAACATGAAAGAAATACAGGATGTCAAGTCAGAAGGAGACTGTGGCTGCTGAGAGAAAAGCTGAAAGAAAAATTGGTGGCTCCTGGCACTGAAGTCCAGTGGGAGTGCTGGACGGATGGTCTTGTTTTGAGAAAAGGAGCCAGAAGTCAGAACCCATAGTGCGACAATATGGGGAAAAGAGCATGAACACTGGGTTAAAATTACACCTGTCTTGGTCAATTCGAGCAGGATGCGTGATCTCTGAAGGTCTGGGCATTATCTGAGTGGAGTGTTGATTGTGTGTCTTCCGGAGGCTTCTGTTTAAATAGCTACCAGGGCAGGATGACTCAGCAGCTGGAAGGTGGGATGGTCCGGGCTGCCTTCCGCTTTAAGTGACAAATCACATTGCCCCTGGTGTCTGTGGCATTCTCTGATGTGGAGCATGCTCCTTTCTAGTCAGCCCATCAGCCAGGATGCCAAATCACCCATTACTAATCTGGACACTGACAGACATTGTTTGACAGGCATGACTTCACGCTCCAAGAGTAGAGATTCCTTTTTTGCCTTTTTTTTTTTTTTGACTCTGTTGCCCTGCCTAGAATACAGTGGCATCATCATAGCTCAGTGCAACCTCAAACTCTGGGCTCCAGCCATCCTCCTGCCTCAGCCTCCTGAGTAGCTGGGACCACCAGCAGGCACCACCAGGCCTAACTGATCTGTTCCTGTTTGTAGTACAGACAGGGTCTGTCTCTGCTCAGGCCAGTCTCTCACACTTGAGCTCAGCAACCCTCCAGCTTTGGTTTCCCAGAGTGCTAGGATTACAGGCCGGAGGCACCGTGCCAAGATTCATCTTTAAAATGAACTCTTATCAATAGACTTTGTTTTCTAAAATTTAGAGGCTGATTTTAAATTTCTAGGCTATCTCCATATCAAGGACTCCTGATTAGGATAAAGTCAAAATTTAATATGCTTCAGGAACTGACCTATACAGGCCTTCCCAGTATGATAGGCTATAACTTGTTTTGTTTGTTTCCTTTGATAACAAACTTGCTTCTGTTCATTTCTTTATGTTTGTCCCTGGTAGATAAACAGTAGCAAGGCAAAGCTTTATGAAAGAGGTCTGGGAGGAAAAACTATCTAGTTGCTATTTCTTGAGAATTATAGAAGTTACCATTATTAAAATTTAGTAGCACAACTCTTTCATATTGGTCATTAAACAGCAATAGTCTTTGGATTTTTTGTTTGGCAAGTGCTGGTCCACTTTCAATTAGGGTTTGAAAGATACAAAAACCGTGAACTATACTTGCAGGAACAGATACCTGCAGGAATTTAACAGAACAGGTTAAATTTGTAAATTGGTCTAACTGTTCAGTGCCATGCCTGAAATGATCTAAATAAAGTTTCCAACATATTTTTGAGCACTGGAAATGCTTGACTCGCCTACAGGGTTAGTGCAACTTTCAGATGAAATTTTTGTACCTCCCCTCCCTCTTCAGATTAAGAAGACAAGAGCCCATTCCACCCGCAACTCCACTCTCCCCCTTTAAGACCATCTTCCCTTGTTCATTCCAAAGAATTCCTCTGCTGCATCAGTTCTGGCGAGGATGCACTTTGGGTCACACATTTTGCGTCTCCTCAGAGCTCATTTCCCTAGGCCCTACACAGGCAGTGGGACTTAGTACTGCTTATTTTATTTGACCTTGAAGGAGGAGCTCTCCACTTGCCGCTAAGCTCTGCAGGTTCTATTCAAGCATTATGGTGAACTGTCACTTTGTAATTTACCCCCCACCCCACTTTCAGTGTTAATCTAATTATTATTTGCAATATTAATTTCTTTTGTCAGACAGTGCTGATTTTAAAAATCCCTTTAGGATCCCAGAGAGAAATGTTATTTCTACTTGATATAAACGTTTGTGTAACATAAATAAAGAAAATATTCAGACGTTTTTGGGATTCTTGCAAATTTTACTTATTTCTTCTCTGAGATATGCAGTAGTTATGAATCCTTAAAAAATCCACTTTGAACGGTATATAATAATTTTCAACACCATTTAAAAATGAAATGAAGTAAAAGAACATTGTTTCATTTTATTGCTGGCATTTAAACATGTGTAGATAAGCACACAGAAGAAACTCTAAAATATCTACAAGCTCACAACCCAGAAATAACAATAGTTAATGTTCTGTAGTACATACTTGACGAAGCTTTACTGTGTATAAGGAATTATACTGTACATGCTAGTTTGTTACTCGCTTGTAAAATTTAATAATAAATGGTACATCTCTTTTGTTTTTTTGTTTTTTTGTTTTTTTTTGAAACAGAGTCTCAGTATGTCGCCCTCAGTAGAGTGGTGTGGCATCACAGCTCACAGTAATCTCAAACTCTTGGGTTAAGTGATTCTCTTTGCCTCAGTCTCCCAAGTAGCTGGTTTACAGGGGCCCATCATAACTCCTGGCTATTTTTGGTTGTAGTTGTCATTGTTGTTTAGCAGGCTTGGACTGGGTTTGAACCCTCCAGCTTCCCATGTATGTGGTTGGTGCCCTAGCCGCTGAGCTATAGGCACCGAGCCTGAATGCTATAATTTTTTTGAAGTTTTTTGTTGTTGGTGTAATCACTGATGATAAAGTTGCATCTCAGAAAATTTGTATCACTTTATATTCCTATGAGTGTTGTAGATTTTTAAGAATCACCATGATAATCTCTCTCTGTTTAAATGAAAATGTGTGTGTGTCAATCAGCAAACATTTACTGAACACCTCCTCAATCTCAGGCACTGTCCTAGGCACTGAAGAGGGAACTAGGAAGTGAAAATCCCTTCACAGAGAACTTAGATCCTATTGATGGAATTGTGGAATGAGCTCAGAGCCCTTAGCTCAGCGGTTAGGATGTCAGCCACTTACAACAAGGCTGGTGGGTTCGAGCCCGGCCTGGGCCTGCTAAACAATGACAACTACAACTACAACCAAAAAATAGCCGGGTGTTGTGGCGGGCATATGTAGTCCCAGCTACTTGGGAGGCTGAGGCAAGAGAATCACTTAAGTCCAAGAGTTAGAGGTTGGTGTGAGCTGTGATGCCATAGCACTCTACTGAGGGTGATAAAGTGAGATTCTGTCTCAAAAAAAGAAAAAGAAAAAGAATTGTGCGATGAACAAATTGTATTTTAGGCTGTGATATATACAGTGGGGGTATCTGCATTATATATGCAGTGCTGTGGCACATGCAGTGGTACAGGACACGCAGTGGTGTGGAACATGGAGTGGCACAAACATGCAGGAGCGTGAACATGCAGTGGTGCGAACAGGCAGTGCTGGCAACACACTGGTGCAAATATGAAGTCCCATGTTACATGAAGTGGCGTGTTACATGCATGTGGCATGCAGCAGTGTGTTACATGCAGTGGTGCAAACATCCAGTGGTGTGAACATGTGGTGACACGTAACATGCCGAGGCATGAAGATGCAGTGGATGGAAGTTACAGTGGTGTGAACATACTGTGGCGTGTCACATGTAATAGCACGAACTTGTACTGGTGTGCTGCGTGCAGTGGCACAGACATGGAGTGGCGGGAATGCATCGGCATGAACATGCTGTGGTGTGTTACATGCAACGGCATGAACATGGAGTGGTGTGAGGCATGCAGTGGTGGTAACATGCAGTGGTGTGAAGATGCCATGGACTGATGTTGCAGTGGTGTGTGGCATGCAGTGGCACGAATATGCAATGGTGTGAACATACTATGGTGGGTTACATGCAACGGTGCAAACATGCGGTGGCATGTTGTGTGTGAGATGTAAAGATGCAGAGGACCTTAGTTGCAATGGTGTGAACGTGCAGCAGCATGTTGCATGCAGTGGTGTGAAGATGCAATGCTGGGAAAATGCAGTGGCATGAACACACTGTGGCGCAAACATGCAGTGTCTCAATATGCAGTGGTGCAAACATGCAGTCACCGGGTGACTGTGGCTCACCTGGAGACACCCCGTCGTCACCAGCACCAGGGTGACTGCGGCTCACCTGGAGACACCCCGTCATTACCCACACGAGGGTGACTGCGGCTCACCTGCAGACATCCTGCCCTCTCACTGGCCTGCTCTTGGGCTCGCCCCCATTCTCAGGGTATCCGCAGGAAAGGCCTGGCATACATAACCCGGATAATAATCTGAAGAGAGTTACGGAAGGGACGATTTGCGAAGGTAAGGACAGGGAAATGCGGCAGAAACAGTGTGGTTTCCCAGGGAAGTCCTTGCGGTATCCAGATGGGAACACCAGACCTCAGATTCGCAGCGCTGTGATTTCTTTCTTACGGTCCAAACCCTCTCCCCGCAGCCGGGACACTGAGCAGAAGGGGAAAGTGTGGATCTGGAGAAGCGATGGAAGAAAACCCTTTAAAATGTGAGTCTGAGAATTCCTCCTTCTAGCTCCTCTGTGGCGCGCCCATCTCGGTGGCTGGAGGCACCTGCCGTCTCTCCCCAGGGTCTCCCGGGGGCTTATTCCTGAACACACTGCCGACCCTTCTTGGTTCTGGGAAGGTGGATAGGCTCCCCGATTGATAAGGGTGGGCGGAAAGCCCCGCCTGGCCCTTCCTCTGGGCTGGGAGCCGCCGCTGAAAGGGGCCGCCCCCTCTGCTCTGCCTCTGGCACGTCCCTGCGGTGCTTTCTGCTGGGACACCAGCGGCCAGTAGGAGCGAGGCCACTGGGCTCTGAAGCCGCGGCTGGCCCCTGGCCTCCCGCCTGTAAGGAGGTTACAGACAACGCAGGCAGGCATCCCTCTGTGCTTTGACAGAGAACTGCACTCACTCCCCAAGTGCGTTTGGAGAGCCCACCATGTGCTGGATGCTGTTTTGCTGCTTTTAGACACATTAGAGAGAGGGAGAAAAAGAAAAAAAAGCAGAAAATCCCTTGTCTTATTTTACCAATTACCTAAAATCTGGTGGGGGACAAAGGGCACGGTTTATTGGAGATCTCTTCAGAGGCCTTCATCTTTGTTCAGAGTAACATTCTGATTCAAAGAGAAAGTTCCGATAGTCTACAAAGCTCTCCCTGTGCCTCTGGTCACCCCCAGCCGCATCAGCACCCTTGCTGTTCCTCAGCAACTCGGAGCACGCACCCTCCTGTGTGCCCCTGCCTGGGTCATTCCTCCCCTACACAGCCAACCATCTGGCGCCTCACGCTGGTCAGGGGTCTGTTGGAATATCGCCATCACAGGGAGGCTTTCCCCTTCACCCAGCCCTAGGCTGTCTCTATTTCCCCTCCCTGATTTTATTTCTCTTCACGTCACCTATCCCCACCACATATCCATACACACGTTCTACGTTCCTCTGGGTCTTTCTGGGCTTGCCGTGCTGACAGTGGCCGTGATGATGAACTTGCCCGTATGGTGCTGCCTGCCAGGCGCTGTCCTGGGTGTTATACAATGATTAACTCATTGGTATCATGTTATGTCATATCACTTCGTATCAACCTGCTTAGGTAGAAACTGCTGTCATCTGCACTTGACAGGTAAGGAAGCTGAGGCACAGAGAGAAGATGTGACATGCCCAAGGTCACAGAGGAAGGGAAGGGTTGAGCAGAGATTTAAACACAGACAGATTGTACCCGTGCTGAGAATTACAAAGGATAGCGAGGCAAGGACTTCGTATTGTTCGAGTTTTACCCACCCCACCTGGGCATAGAATAGTACCTGGCACTTAGTATCAAGGAATTAATAAATGAGAGAATATTATCTCCTTCTTAGAGTTATTTTGAAGATTAAAAATAGTTATACATTTAAAGGCTTAAGTTGGTGCCTGGCTCATAGTCAGAGCTCAATAAAGGCAAAAAAAAGACATAGGGCAGTGGGGTTGGAGGGTGTTTGGCAAAGCTGACCATAACTGCCTTCCAGTTAACCTTAGGCTGTATTCTTAACAATGCTCTCTCTCTGCAGGCCTGGTGGCTCACACCTGTAACACTAGCACTCTGGGAGGTGGAGGTGGGTGGATTGCTTGAGCTCACGAGTTCAAGACCAGCCTGAGCAAAAGCAAGACCCCCATCTCTACTAAAAATAGAAAAACTAAGGCAAGAGGATCACTTGAGCCGAAGGGCGACAGCTTGAGACTCTGTCCCAAAGAAAGCAAGCAAGAAAGAAATGCTCTCTCTGTTTATCTTCCAAAAAGCAATTAGATATTGTAATAGGTTCTCGACTTTAAATTTAAAGAGTACTTTTTAAGCTATGCTCATATCTGTCCAGTGTGTGATTGCTGGATTCTGAGCAGGAATAATCTTCAGTGCTAAAATCAAATAATGCAATTTTCCCAACTTTCAGAAAATATACAAATAAGTAGATATAATGTCTTTTAACCTAAAAGTTTTTCTCCCATGTATTTTTCTTAAAACATCAGCTACAGGCTGGGCTCAGTGGCTTATCCTGTAATCCTAGCGCTCTGGGAGGCCAAAGCAGGACAATCTCTTCAGCTCAGGAGTTGGGGTCCAGTCTGACCAAGAGTGAGGCCCCCATCCCTACTACAAATAGAAACATTTGCCGGGCTTTGTGGCTAGCACCTGTAGTCCTAGCCACTTAGGAGGCTGAGACAGAAGGATCCCTTAAGCCCAGGAGTTTGAGGTTGCCCTAAGATGTGCTGACGCCATGGCACTCTAACCTCACTCTAACCTAGGCAACAGAGTGAGATACTGTCTCAAAAAAAAAATCAACTACAACATCTTATCTGCGGGGTCAAAACTGAATGAACAAGTAGCAAATACTAACAGGAAAAGATGGAAACACCCCTAATTGAAAACCAGGAAGCAGTCATGTTTTATTTATAAATATAAGATCAAGGGAGGGTAATTTATAGCACCAACATTGAATATTCTTGGAAAATAAATTAAATAAATGCATAAATAGTTGTTTATCTATCTAGGCATCTGCATCACGATTTAGATACACACATGTCTTTTTGTACTAATTCAGAGTTTTTTTGGATTGAAATAAATACATCTATATTTTATTGTCTGATACAAAGAGCACCTTGAATTCCGGGATGTTTTGCTTCCTGAACAAACTAGGAAAGCAAAAACAAAGAAAAAGTGAAAATCTGGCAAACTCAGTGTTAGAGATTTCCCACAGGCTCCTTCATCACCTAAACGAGGAAACCCACGAGGACGTTAGCAGAACTATATTTGCAGGGTAACTTTTGCTCTGAAGTTTCTGCTCCATCCAAATGGAACCCATTCACGTGTTTAGCGTGCCAAGAGCTGCTGTTCTACAATGTTATAAGGATAAGTCATAGAGAATTTGTTTTAATATAACTGTCAAGAAAATCATGGTATTTTTGTTTTTAAAATTAGTAAAGCCTATAAAAGAAAAGCTAATATAGGGCGGCGCCTGTGGGTCATCAAGTAGGTTGCCAGCCCCATATACTAAAGGTGGTGGGTTCAAACCCGGCCTCAGCCAAAGTGCAAAACAGAAAAATAGCTGGGCTTTGTGGTGGGCACCTGTAGTCCCAGCTACTCAGGAGGCTGAGGCAAGAGAAGAGCTTAAGCCTAAGAGTTGGAGGTTGCTGTGAGCTGTGTGACTCCACGGCACCCTACTGAGGGCGAGAAAGTGAGACTCTGTCTCTACAAAAAAAAAAAAAAAGCTAATATCTATATTTTAGAAGCTAGCCAGAGTCTAGTATTGTCTTGCCTAATTATTTTGCAAGTAATCATCTCCATGCAGACTCCGATGGCAAGAAAAATTCACAACTTAAGAGTAAAAACGTGAAAATAACATGTCATGTGAAGGGCCTAATTACTCTTTTGGAAAGAGCAATGAACTGTAGTTATTTTCATTAGTGGGCATCGACTGTGCAAATTCCCACTTCAGTCAAGCTTAGCCATTGCCCCCAAACCATGCCCTTCATGTAAATATTAGTGCAGTTTCCACCACAAGCATAAATCACAGGGATACTAACCAGATCTCCCTGAACTGCTCCACTGAGTTCCTCCTCACTGTAATGAATCTTCCCTCGCAGTCAGCTGAAACATGTTTATTTAAAATATTTAAACATTCACTTGGTGCGCAACAAGGGAGCAGCAGCAGCAGTAGCGTGTTTAATGGTAATTTTCTTAGCAAAAAGACGAGAAATACACTAAGACCTTTACAGTAACTCCTTACTTCACAGAAAGATACATCCCAAATCTAAAAAGAGGAAGAAAGAAATTCCCCCCCAAAAATCACTTCTCCAAAAAAAAAAAAAAAGCCAAACAAACAGTTAAAAAAAAAATCCTAAACTTGGAATGTCCCTTTTCCCTAGTTTTCCTTTCCTTTTCAATGTTGGCATTCCATAGCTCTCTACAGAGCACCTCTCTTGCTGGTAAATCTCCTTAGATTAAACATATACAAAGTTTATTCCTTAGGCTATGTTACTGAAACCAGTCTGGACTCACCCATGTGAGCTGGGCACTATGGGAGCAATTTGTCCCTCTAACAGAAAGATCCCCTCTGGCTCCAAGAATCAGCCTGACTCCCACAAGCCAACCACAGAAGCTTAGGTTACTAGGCCCATGGATCAGTCTGAGACCTGCTCTGTCTTCCTGAAGGATTTCCATATCTGATAAGAAAGTTGTGTATGCTTTGCTTCAGAAAAAATGTGTGGATAGTACTGCAGCTGGAGAAATCCCTGTTAAAAATATGAACTCGTAGATAAAATATCTCAAGCAGCCTCCTATGGTGATCTCAAGATATAGATGGTTCTCACTGGTGCCCAGCCTTATGTAAGGCATGACTCAGTGTCTGATTCTGATTTCAAACACATTTTGTCACCTCACACAGCAAAATACATAGATATTTCCAGTATCTCTATTTCAGTCATCTTGTAAATTTGTGTTTCATATGCCCAATAGCCCATTGTGCAATGCCTCAACCTTGCCTAGAATGTAACACAATTGTAAACCTCAATATACCTGAAATTAATGCTTGTCTTACATTTCATTTTTTCCTATATCTCCATTCATTAAAAAGAGCAAATGTTTAAAAGCATATGTAAAAATAACCTTTATGTTTGTACATATAATGTAAAAGAATAAAACATTGTACTTCACATTCCTATAAGTAAAATTGGAAACATCTAGCCTACAATGTAATTAAAAGCTACAAATTATTGTAGCAAGTTAGAAAATTGCATTTGCAACTTGTAATTGGCATTGACAATAACTGAAGAGGTTGATAAATTCAGTTGCTACTCCAATACTCAGACCACATTGGGCAGCCAAAAGCTAACCTCTAGAGAATGTTTAATAGTATACAAATTCCTAACAATAATGTATATTTTCAGTTCTAAACTCGAGTAGTCTCAGTTTTTAAAAGATAAGGGTGAGGTTGGCCAGAATCACTGAGTGCATTTCACTTTTAATTAGATCAATTGCTATTGTCTTCCTTGTGGCCCATCAACTTTATTAATCCAGTTCATAAAAATTGTGCACAGTTTATCATGGATGCTGGTATCCTCAAGTTTATGGATGAAGATAAAGACCAGAAAGAAAAACAACTGTCCAGCACGATTTCTCTGTTTTCCACCTCCTCGCATGAAATCTACCATGAATGCCTATAGTGCCAGCTACTCAGAGGCTAAGGCAAAAGGATCACTTGAACCCAAGAGTTTCAGGTTGCTGTGAGCTGTGACGCCACAGCACTCTACCCAGGGTGACAGAGTAAGACTCTGTTTAAAAAAAAAGAAAATTAATGCCAGAAGTGCCTACCTCTGTTAATATTTGTTGTGTAAACCAGAAAATATTAAAGATCAAGGACAAATTGAATTTATGCCACTCTAATTAGGGTTCTCTTGGCTTTGTCTAGGTCAGTCTGGTAGGTAGAAAAGTAAAATGTAAATATAATGTACACAAACATAGTTTTCATTTCTGAATATATGACTTGAAAGAAAAGATACATGGCAAGGAAACAATTTTGGTCCTTAAAGGGAAGCATTTTTCCCCTCAGTCAAACAACTGCCCTGGTCAGGACATCATAGAGGAAGAATTGCCTTGAAAGGAAGGCAGGTTGCTCTGAATTCCCTCCCCCGGAGCCTGTGGGTGTGTGAGTGTGTGAGTCTGTGAGCCTGCGAGGTGAGTTCCTGCCGTTGCTTATTAGTTTGTGTAGAGCTACTGAAAGCAGTCAAGGAGAGGGGATCTGGGGAGCTGTCATGTGAAGGTGTCAGTAATTACTGCCTAAACGTGCAGAGAAGTGGGTTCCAGGGTGGGAGAATCACGTGAATTTGGATGTAGGAGAAAAACATCTAGACAACAGTAGCTTTTAAATGTCAGGAGGATTTAAAAATCACATCAGAATCAAGCTAAAATGCAAACGATCTTAGGTAAGTATCACAAGAATGAAAAGCAAGTCTCCAACGTGCTCAATACTAGTATGAAACCAGTAGATGAACAAATACATGCCCGAACATGAGAAAAACACAATGAGACTCCAGTGGAGGGGGAGGGAGAGAGGAGCGGGGAGGGATGGATGAATGGCGCACGACTCCAGCTGGACTCTACCTAACAGACGCAAACGATGGAACCTAACCATCTGTACCCTCATACTAACCTTAAATACAAAAGAAAGGGGCGTGAGACCAGCCCGGCTACAGCGGCTCTCACTCCATGGGAAGGAATGGAGTCAGAAGTCTTCATTTTTACCAGCGCCCCTTCCCCCAGCTGTGATGCACACTCTAAGGACCCCGGGGGCACACTCTGAGGACCCCGGGGGCACACTCTGAGGACCCCGGACCACACTCTGAGGACCCCGGGGCACACTCTGAGGACCCCGGACTGCACTCTGAGGACCCCGGGGCACACTCTGAGGACCCTGGACCACACTCTGAGGACCCCGGGGCACACTCTGAGGACCCCAGGGCACACTCTGAAGACTCCGGACTACACTCTGAGGACCCCGGACTGCACTCTGAGGACCCTGGACCGCACTCTGAGGACCCCGGGGCACAGTCTGAGGACCCCGGACTGCACTCTGAGGACCCTGGACCACACTCTGAGGCGCTGATAGGATGGGGGCCAGTGCACCTGCAGAGCGCACCCTTTCACCTGCCATCCCTATGCATTATTTCGAGGCTACAAAACATAAATGCAGTGATTCTCTGGGAGAAAAAGACTTACAAGGATATGCTGAGTACACTAAAAGGATGACAGTTCCTGAAAACAAAATTTGTCCCTGTATAAATTTTCCTAAAACTGTTCCTACTTCTTTTGGGGGCATGAACGAAAAGGAGATATGTGGATAGTGTGTTGGGGTGAGACTTCCCAAAGTTAATGTGGTAATAATCATTGCTTCTAAATTTAGATTTTAATTTTGGTGACTTGTTGGGCAAAAAAATCAAACCCTTAAAATTCCAAATACTGACCCCGCGTTGTGGCTCAGGCCTGTAATCCTAGCACTCTGGGAGGCCAAGGCAGGTGGATTGCTTGAGCTCAGGAGTTCAAGACCAGCCACGGAGAATTTCCCGACTTAAAAAACCTGCTGCTTAATGTACTCAAATTTGTTTTTCTGTTTTTTGTGTGTGTGTGTAGAGACAGAGTCTCACGCTATCGCCCTCCAAAGAGTGCCGTGGAATCACACTGCTCACACCAACCTCCTGCTCCCAGGCCTAGGCAACTCTCCTGCCTCAGCCTCCCAAGCAGCTGGGACTACAGGCGCCCGCCACAACGCCCGGCCATTTCTTTTGCTGCATTTTGGCCAGGACTGGGTTTGAACCTGCCACCTCCGGTATACGGGGCTGGAGCAGCCCCTGTACTCAATTTTGATCTGAGGACAAGTGATGACCTAGTACACGTGGGGGGGTGGGGAGAGGGAAGGAGGGAGGCCATCACGGTGTTTGGCACACCTTTTGGGGGAGGAACACATTTATAAGACGGACTTTGCCTGACAAATACAATTAGTCTAACCTGGTTTTTTATACCCCTAATGAATCCCCAACAATAAAAAACAAACAAAAACCCTGCTGCTCTCACTACTCAGGGTCACTCTGACCCTTTATACTTTCTTTCATTTATTCCATAAAAATGTCTAGCAACTTCAGATATTTAGTGTTAAGTGCTATGGGAAAATACACTATATGTACGGAGAGAGAAAGAGAGAGTGAAGAAAGAAGAGGGGGTTAAATGGATTGGGGTAGTAGCATTTTATAATTTAAAATAGAGTGTGAGGGTAGGCCTGTCATTGGAATAAAGATTTGTAGGAGCCAGGAGACGCCATGCTGAATTCCAAGCAGAGGAAATGGCCATTGGAAAAGGTCTAAGGCAGAAAGTAGCCGGCAGGGAATATTCAAAAAGGGCCAGGAGTCAGTGTGGGAAGAGCACCGTGTGTGTAAGATGGTAGGAGAAGGGTCACCACAGTGACAATGATGAGCGACCAGGTCCAGAGGTCACTGGTAACAAATTCAAAGAAACAGGGAGCCAATGGATGGCTTCCCGAAGACACGGGACTTGATCTGGCTTTTGACTTTAGAGGGTCTCTCTGGCTGCCGTTTGAGAATACATTGCTAAAGGGGCGAGGGTGGAAGCCGTCTGGGAGGTTAGTGCAACGCCCCAGTGGGGAGGGGACGTGACTTAGACCTCCATGGTAGTAGGGAAGATGGTGGGAAATGGCGGGAGTTTGGGTATATTTTGGAAGATTCCTGACGAGCTTAATGTGCAATGTAAGAGAAAGAATTCAAGGATGTTTCTCTGGATTGAGCAAAGTACAGAGGTGGCATTAGCTGAGGTGCCATCTCGCTTTCCCCCCACACTGCGCCCACTGTACCGTATTCAAAAGCCAGCCAGTCAGTATGGACTTAATCAGATGGAGGCGAGAATGAACACTGGGTAGTTTCTGGAGTGTGTAGCCTCTGGAAAAAGACTGCCTGGCTTCTCATCCTGCCTTACTACTTACTATCTGCGTGACCTTGAGCGCAAGTTATCGAACCTCTCTGTGCACCAAATTCTTTTTCTTTGAAATAGGCAAAATGATAACGCCTGCCTCATGGAGTTGGTAAGATTCAGGGAATTGATACGTGACAGCACTTCAAACAGAAACTTCTAAACAGCAGCTGACAGCACAATTTGTATAGTGGCTGTGGGGAGTTGTAATCCTTTTACCCACATCCCATTAGACTTAGTATTTCCCTTTTCTCTCCATAATGAGTCACTTGATGACTTTTAGTTAAGAAGTTGCCATCCTTTCTGGAACTTAAGAATAAAAGATAAGCATGATTTTCATTTGTCTATTTGTCAGATGAGTATTAAAGGAACAAACGGAAAAACACTGGGCACACAGAGGAAATGTACATGTATTCAAATATTAAAAAATTAAAAACAATTATTCTCAGACTCATGCTTCAGCCTTTAATGATGTTAGAATGAATAAAGAGGAGAAATTTCCAAAAGGACTCCTTAGATGTCAGGCAGCTTAACCCTTCCTTTATCCTCTCTACATTGTTATGCTATCCAGAGGCCAGGGCCTGTCACCTGCTTGGGAACAACTATACTTCTAATATGTAAGTAAGATCGACTCAAGCCCTTTTTAAAATTCAATGAAAACCCAGCATCTATCCTAGTCATCCTCCAGGGGCTAATATTTCTAGTCATTCTGCTCTAATTTGCTTTTATCTATTAAGATCTTAGGCTCTGCCCCTACGGACACAACCTGGGTTCGTCCCACTTCACAAAACATTAAATACCAGGTCAGTGTTCAAGTTTTGACAGAATTTACACAAACACTAGAGGGTTACCGAGCTGCACAGTACAGGAAACAACTTCAAAATCATCAGCATGACTTTCCTAAAATCTAGGAGTTAGCCCCTGTCATAGGTAATTTCTAAGGCTCCTCAATATATGGCTCCTCCAGAGCTCTCCTCCCCCACCCGTCACCTTCCATTCCCAAGGCTTTAATTCTTATTTCATTATGCAAAGCAGTTAAACCAATGATTTTCAACCTGTGTGCCATGAACTTTTGTTTTTTTGAGACAGAGTCTCACTCAGTCTTGGGGGTGGAGTGTCCTGGAGTTATTGCTCTCAGGAACCTCAAACTCTCGGGCTCAAGTCATTCTCTTGTCTCAGCCTCCTGAGTAGCTGGGACTACAGGTGCCCCCCCCCCCCACAACACCCAGCTATTTTTTAGAGACACAGGTCTTGCTCTTGCTCTTAGCTGGTCTTGAACTTGTGAGCTCAAGTGTTCTGCCCGCTTTGGCCTCCCAGAGTGCTAGGATTACAGGTGTAAGCCACCTTGCCTGGCTACATTTTTAAAAAGATCATTAATTTAAAAAGATCATTAAGTTATTATCAAAAAAGTTCAAAGCACAATAACTATATTGTTCTTTTTTGCTTTTTTTTGATCAACATTATTTAAGTGTGCCGTGGAAGCTGAACTATATGCTCCAGTGTGCCATGAGATAAAAAAGGTTGAAAAACAGTGCCTTAAACTCTTCATCTCTAAGCTATGCCTTTCAGTGTTTCCTCATCATAGCAAGCAGATTTATTAAGGCATATTGATACCTGGAAGACATTCATTCCAATCCCCATCAGTTGTGTTAACTGAGCTTAGAAGGCAAAACATGGATCCATTCATTCAATACTATCGGTGGAGCTAGTACTCCAGGTACCATTCTGGGTCTTGGAGAGCAAGAGCAAGACAATGAGCAAGTTAGGTAGGGACTTATAAAATTGCCCTCATAAAATTGATGGGGAACTGGCAGGGAGAGATGATGTTATTAAAAAAAATACACAAATGTGTAATTAATGCAACTGTAGAGAGTAGCAGTAGAAAAGTACAGGAGCTGTTAGAGCTTATAGAAAATGGGCCAAATAAGAAAGGCTTCCTGGAATTTAGGTTAAATGTGAAAGATGGGAAGCAATAGAGAGAGGCCTGCTCAGCCTTGAGAGCACGTCAAAGAAAGGCAGTGTGGGCTGAGCACCTACAATCCCAGCACTCTGGGAGGCCAGGGGGGTCGAGGGGTGGATGACTTGAGCTTGGGAGCTCAAGACGAGCCTGAGCAAGAGTGAGACCCCATATATTACAAAAATAGAAAAATTAGCCGGGTGTTGTGGCAGGCACCTGTACTTCCAGCTATTCAGGAGGCTGAGGCAAAGGGATCCCTTGAGCCTATGAGTTTGAGGTTGCTTTGAGCTGTGACGACACAGCACTCTACCCAGGGCAACAGAGTGAGACTGTCTCAAAAAACAAACAAAAAAGCCAGTGTGGCTCCAGGGTGTGTGGTGGGAGGCTGCAAGGGAGGTACAGGGAAAATCCTGCAGGTCTCAGAGGACAGGAACCTTAAGGAGACCTGGAGCTACGGGGCCACCACTCTGGCTGCCCAAGGAGGGGGCTGAGGCAGCACCAGGGAGAGACCAGGAGAAGTCCAGGCAGGAATTTACAGTCCCACGGCTGAGACCAGCCAGGTGTGCACATGTTTTTTATCTCTGTGCACTAAATTATGTCCCTAAGGCCCTGGGGCACATTGCACACTTCAAATTAAAGACATACAAGGATCTTTCTGTATCAAGGCCTCTTCACCTTGGCATCATTGCCATTTTGGACAGAAGACTGCCCTGCCGTGGGGGCGCTGTGCAGTGCTCTGCAGGAATGGAGCAGCTGCTCTGGCCTCTGCCCACTGGATGCCCAGAGCACACCCTCCCCCTCCAGCTATGACAACTGAAAATACACCCGGACACTGCCAAGTGTTCCCTGCGGCTAGGAGTGGGGGGCGGGGAGACCAAAATTTTCCTTCTTGAGGATAACTGTTCTGTAGGAACCTAGATAATCATTTGTTGGAAGTTATTAGAGACATCGTAAAAATTTCCAAATGGGATTCCTTGAAAATAATTGAGATGAAAATTATAACACAACTGGAATGTTATTAGAATAAAACTAGAATAAAATTTTGAATGGGTAATAAGAAAAGAAGAAAATTGATTTTAAAAAGTGGTTTGGGCCATCTTTCAAATTTCATGTTTCATTTTTTCTTTCCCCCTTTTTTTTTTTGAGACAGAATCTCACTATGTCACCCTGGGTAGAGTGCTGTGGCATCACAGCTCACAGCACCCTCAAACTCTCGGGCTTAAGTGATTCTCTGGCTTCAGTCTCCCAAGTAACTGGGACTACAGCACCTGCCACAATGCCGGCTTTTTTTGGTTACAGTTGACATTGTTGTTTAGCTGGCCTGGGCTGGTTTCGAACTCACCAGCCTTGATGTATGTGGCCGGTGCTGTAATCACTGAGGTATGTTAGCCAAGCTTGTTTCATTATTTCAAACTAGGTTTTCTGCAAGCATGCTATCATTTTAAGAAAAAAATATATATATACTTTGCTTTGAGATATAATGCCAGGGCACTCTACCCTGGGCTACAGAGTCAGATTGTCTGAAAATAAAAAAAAAAAAAGGAAAAGAAAAAATATATACACCAACTCCCCTTTTTTTGTTTAAACCTTTATAAGAAGATATTTCTCAAGGTTTTCTTCTTTTAACTCAGGCATAATCTCCCACAATGACGGAGATGGCTCAGGAACAGAAAACAACTTAGAAGAACTCTGGCTATGCCTGGTGCTCCCTCTTCTTGGAGGGAGGGCCTGGACATTTTATATTCACACAAAACCCAATTCAGGCTCAAGGCTATTACAGACTTAATTTATTTATTATTATTATTATTATTTGAGACAGAGTCTCACTATGTTGCCCTCGGTAGAGTGCTGTGGCATCACAGCTCACAGCAATCTCAAACTCTTAGGCTTACGTGATTCTCTTGCCTCAGCCTCCCAAGTAACTGGGACTGCAGGCACCCACCACAATGCTCAGCTATGGGTGCTGAGCCTAGAGACTTAATTTAATACTTTATTATTTAGGACTGGCAAAATATTGTGTTGCAGAAATTAATTTCTGAACATCTGTAAATTTGGCTCACTGCTCAGATCACATTGGGAAAAAAAAAAAAATCTGACCCTCAATTCATTTTGTTAAATAGTTACAACCTGTTTCTAAAATGGGAGAATGAAACCAGCATAAGGATTTTAATATCTTCTGTACGTGTTAATGGGATCACTACCTATCCACCTCTAACAAATAACCATGTAACTGCCCTGCAGGGTCTTGAAGTGGACAACTGATTCTGGAATGTTTCCCAAGGCTATCAATTCATATCTTCAGGTCCTAATCCTAAGCGATTATCTGTTCTTTAAAAACATAGCTATTGTGGCATAGTATGTAAAGAATAGGGGACCCCAGAGTGTGGCTTTGGGAAATTTGCTGTGTCTGTGCAGGGCATCCCTTTCCATCTGTAGAGGAGACGGTCATCCCACCTCCCCGCGTCTCGGAGTCTGCCTTCCACTGGACCTCCTCTGGCCTCCCTTAGGGCTGCCGCATGTGTGCTGTGGTTTCTGGGGTCCCGTGTAGACGTGGAAACATCCAGCACTGCAAGATGGGCTGCTTCTTCCTTCTGTTTTACACGTACTTGGAGGGAGAGGAACACTTTCCGGATGCCTCATTGGCCAGACCAGTTTGTACCCCCGTGTGTAAGTAGTCACCGGCTAGGGGAGAGGTTTACCGTGATCTCTTTATGTGTGTTAACCAGGATTCACCCTCAAGTGACTTGTGAGAGACGGATGCCCTGAATTCTGCCAGTGAAGAAGGTGGTAAAAAACTGGCCCCCCAGGTGGTGCCTGTGGCTCATCGAGTAGGGCGCTGGCCCCATATACCGAGGGTGGCGGGTTCAAACCCCGTCTGGCCAAACTGCAACAAAAAAATCACTGGGCGTTGCGGTGGGTGCCTGTAGGCCCAGCTACTCGGGAGGCCGAGGCAAGAGAATCGCCTAAGCCCAGGAGTTGGAGGTTGCTGTGAGCTCTGTGATGCCACGGCACTCTACCAAGGGCGACAAAGTAAAACTCTGTCTCTACAAAAAAAAAAAAAACAAAAACAAAATTCAGGTGTTAAACTTAACGGCCATTGTGATGGTATTAAGAGCTGGGGCCTTTGTGGGGTGACTAGGTCAGAAGG
>CAUYRH010024452.1:0-13639 GCA_963574655.1 Perodicticus potto | reverse complement strand
ATCAAAAATGTTTTCACATAGTAAATGAGAAAATATCATGAATGTTATATTAATCAGGTTGATAAAAATATCTCCGATTGTATGTGAAGCCCGCACACTGTACCCCATGACTGAATTATTGTACACAGCTATGACTCAATAAAAAATAATAAAAAAAATAAAAATAAATAAAAAAAGGAACAAACCAATTTATGATAGCTTGGCCTACCTAGGCCAGCCTGAGTTTTAGCTCTCTCTCAAAAGAGTATTTATGATAGAGAGCAGAGAAAATGATCAACCAGGATGGAACACATCTGCTTACCAGAGGACTCTTCCTGTTTTCCCTTGATAAGAGTATATCATTGAGCATTTGCTGCGTGATGGACACTCTGCTGACCACTCACATATGTTAACTCATCTTCTCCTTACGGTGGCGTCATGAGTTCGGTACTAGTGTTAGCCCATCTTCTAGATAAGAGAACTAAAACTTGGGGAAGACAACTAACATGAGGTAGTGAGGCCTGGTTATCCAGTCTGACCCCACAGCCTGGGCAGACGCCCACTTCTCAGGAGCTTTTCCTTCTTGAATGTTGGCATCTGGGGTTGACCAAACCATCTAGCCATGTTAGGCCCTTCGCACTTGGTTCTTCTAGTCCAGCCTCAAAAAGCAGCCAAATATCCTTAATGTTTTTTAAATCATACTTACTAAGCCTGGGAAAGTGGAACATTTCTTTAAAAGGATGTTTCTGCATGTAATTTAAAGGCTTGCTTACACAAGTTACACAGCTATACTTTTGTATAATGGAGCCTATTCTGCTAATGATATCAGATGTTGCAATGTGGAAATAATTTCTACAATGGGAGAAAACAGGGGTAGTATGAGGGCTGTAGAATTAATGATTAATTAAAAACAATGTAAGTAGTTCCTATAGAAGTAATGAGTTTTTTTGTCCTTCAAAGATTTAGCTTGATGTCTTAAATAATTCTGAGTATTTGATTATATCAACTCCTCATTCAAAGTAAAGGCCTTTGTTTCCCTGTATCAACCAGCAGTATTATTATACCAATGCTTTTTACACATATAATTTATTACCCATGTTATTGATTAATAAAAAAACCTGTGTAAATTTACAGAAAATGATGGATCAGTTCCACTGCTTTGTCCAACTCTAAGCTACACAGATGGATTTAATTGTGCTCTGTGTTTTCTTCTTCTCTCCCTCCTTCCCTCCCTCCCTTCCTTCCTTTCTTTCTTTTTTAAGGCAGAATATCTCCCTGTTGCCCAGGCTAGAGTGCCATGGTGTCAGGCCAGTTCACAGCAACCTCAAACTCCTGGGTTCAAGTGATCCTCTTGCCTCAGCCTCCTGAGTAGCTGGGACGACATACACCTGCCACAACGCCCGGCTAATTTTTTCTATTTTTAGCACTGAGACAGGATCTTGCTCTTGCTCTGGCTGGTCTCCAACTCCTGAGCTCAAGGGACCCACCCACCTTGGCCTCTCAGAGTGATAGGATGACAGGCGGGAGCCAACACACCCAGCCTGCTCTGTTGTGGTTAATCATCCTTCTAGAGTAGAAATTCCAGGGCCTTGCCATGGAAGAAGAGAGTTCATCTTACTTTTCCTCACTCAGCCTTTGGGATTTGCCCTATTTTTTTTTTTTTTTAAAGTAGAGTGGTAGTGACAGCCGAGTCAAAGTCAACTGCGGAATGCCGGTGGAAGCTTTGTGACCTGTGAAGTGTGTGCCAACCTGAACTGAAGAAGGGGAGGAAAATCTAGCAGCTTCAAATCCTGTCGCAGGATGAAGATGCTGAAATGATCAGAAACAACAAAAGGGTAACCTCAACTAAACATCCAGGCTAACACACGGGAAGAGAGATAGTTGTAGGATTTATGATATTGTCCTTAGGAACAGTTTACCTTATGAAATACAGATAAACCCAATTTTTATTTGTTAACTAACTTTAGAAAGATATTTAACAATATTTAAGCTTCATATATCTAGCTCTAAAATTGTTGTTATGCACCAAACTTGATGAGAATTTCATTTGACTGTAAGAGTTTTCATTTGGCTATCTCTCTCCAAAAATCATACCTCAAATAATGGGTGTAGATTTTTAAATAGTTTGAATAAAGGAGGCCCCTGTACTAAGTTAACAATGTATTTTGAAATAACTGCCACTTTTTGAACACCTAGTGATGCCAGATATTTTATATACATAATCTATAATTCTCACTGTACCCACAAAGAGCAAATTTCATTCTTCTTATTTTATACATGATTGGAAGAAACCTAAACTAATGTTCGTGTAAAAATATAGTAAAAGTAGCAAAGCAGTACTTAAAATATGAAATAATTTATGAACAAGACGTGGTATGTTTATGCATTGCAATAATACAAAACAATAAAATGAACAAATTACTAATTCAGGCAACAGCATATGTAAATCTCAAAAACATTACTTCAATTAAAAAAGACTAAAACCTGTGTGATTCCAATTATATGTGTATGAACCTAATTGCAACATCAGCATAGCAGATTTGGGGTATATTGACTGAGAAGAAGCAAAAGAAATTTCTGGAGTGTTAGAAATATTGTGTGCTGGCTCGGCGCCTGTGGCTCAACGGGCTAAGGCACCAGCCACGTACACCTGAGCTGGCAGGTTCGAATCCAGCCCGGGCCCACCAAACAACGACGGCTGCAACCAAAAAATGGCCGGGCGTTGTGGCGGGCGCCTGTAGTCCCAGCTACTTGGGAGGCGGAGGCAGGAGACTCGCCTGAGCCCAGGAATTGGAGGTTGCTGTGAGCTGTGGATGCCACGGCACTCTACCCAGGGTGACAGCTTGAGGCTCTGTCTCAAAAAAAAAAAAAAAGCTCCTGAATAAAGAGTTTAAAGTGTATCTGCAGTTAGTTCTTGTACTATAAATTTAGACATCACCAGCAGAAAGACAGTATAAAGCAATAGGAGAGTATAAGGTGAGTCTAGGACAACTGGCACTTAAATGCTGAGTAAAGCAGCAGCTAGCCAGAAAGACTGACATGGAAAAGTGAGAAAGGTAGTAAGAAAACTAGGGGAGCATATCAAAAAAACTAAGAGATAAAGTATTTCAAGTAAATAGTAATCTCTGTATGGCATATTACTGAAAGATCAAGAAGAAAGAGAAGTAACCACTGAATTTGGTAACGTGGAGGTTTTGGTGACCTTGACACACAGCAAATACGTGTGTATAATAGAATGACAGAGACAGAAGCAAGATTAAGAGTGGTTTCAAATGCAAATGGAAGCTGAAGAAGACAAGATAGGGAATGCACTCTTTGGAAAAGTTCTGCTGTGAAGGAAAGCAGAGAAATGAAGAGATAGATATGAGATAAGGAGAGGTTTAATTTTTCTTTTCCTCTTAAAGTGAGAAATACTAAAGCACATTTGTACGACAACTGGAACAATCTAGTAGTGAGGAAGACACATGGAAGAGAGAGCAAAATTCCAGGAGCCAAGTCCTAGAGGAGATGAGAAGAGGTCGTTAATAGGAGCAGAGAACACTCCTGCCACTGTAACAAGAGGGAAGATAGAGAATACACATATAGATAGGCAGATCTATAGATCTGTGTTATGAAAATGAGAATTCCAGTTCAAGTCTTAAGAAGCCATTCTAATTTAGTTCAACTGTTTTTTGAAATGTGATGCAAATATATGTTGGTGCTATAATGAATAGGCTAAAACTGTTCATCAGAGATAAACCAGAAATTTAATCCTGTTAAAAGCTTTAAATGTGATAGCCACATGATATCATAAACATGCTAGCTTATGTTCTGAAACTAGTATTGTTGAGGTAAATAAAAAAATATTTAACTATATAGTAATATAACTTAAAGACAAATTAATAAAAAGATCTATTATAAATTTAGGGAATGAAAGGCTATTAGAAATTATTTAAAAGCTAAGTTAATTACTGGTAGCCAAAAAACATTCTTATAATTAAAGCACTTTAAGCTTCTCCAACATTGCTAAATTGACTTGATAAACAGTGAAGAACATGTGTAGAAGGATGATTGAGAATGAGTGACACATACAATAAGTATATGGCAGAAAATAAACTTTGATGTTTTAAATGCTAATATACTCATGTAGCAACTAACAATGTTTTAATAAATACTTAAAAAGTCACTGATACACGTTAAAGGGCCTGCAATTATAGATTTTTTTTCCCCACTGCTTTTGCGATTATCTCATTGAATATTCATTTCATACTATTTGTGTGTGATTTCAGCGAAAAGGGAGGAGGAAGATTCAAATGCCTTTGGAGAGATTTTTTTTCCTCCTAGTTGACTGAACAAGGAAAATTAAAAATTAGGAAAGATTACATTCTGGAAAAAAAGATTAAAACAATCTAATCCTCACATGAAGGTGAAGAAATCATATCCAATCTTTACAGAGGCAATTCTTAACTATACTATACATGTACATATTGCTATGTGTGTTTCTGCATATGTATATATTGCACGACTGTCTATATCACACATAGAAAAAATAGGAATCATTTTAATTCCTTTCTCAAGTACCCCCCATGCCCCTGGCTTTCTATTTATTTATTTTTGTTTTTTTCCCATAGCTTAGAGTAAGGCAGAAACCCCTTGCTTTCTTATCTGCCTCCTGGTCTAAATGCCAATGCAACTGTCTTCACTGGCATAGCAAACAGATAGCCACTGAGAAGAAAGTAAACTGTTCTGTTAACACCTGACACTCACCACTGCTTTTCTTTTCCTTTGCCCCATGTGATTTCCCTGGCAGTGGCTTCTGGGAAAAAGGAGGGAGAAACTGGCTCATCGTTACTATTCTTAGTATTAACTTATAATGAGGCACAATGAATATTCTAAAGCAAACTTTCTCCATGTCTGCAATATTTTGGCAGGTAGAACCACTTTTGATTCCCTTCTTTAGAACCTTAGACACAAACAAAATCAGATTAAAAATTTGGTTAGGACAATGTTCAGGGTATTTCTTGTCTGGGAGTTAATGCATTGTCTCCCTTATTTAGCCAACAAATAGGTAAAAAAGAATCTCTAAAAAGCACTTGAACACTCCCCATTCCCCAAATAAAGGTAGTTTTCATAAAAATCTCACTAGATACAGCAAAACAAAGAAAAGCCAAGATAGCATTGATCTAAAACTTTTGGATTAGTCTACTTCAACGACCATTTTTAGGCCATTAGCTTAGTTGTGCTTTCTTTCACTCACTTAGCTAACATTCAAATGACTGGCAGTACAAAAGGCTAAATTATTTCGTCTGTATTTTGTCTTGCTATCTGCTTTCAGAACGTTAGGCAGGCAGGCACAAGCCTCAAGTACCTATGTGCTTAAAGCTTTTTTTAACTGGTCAGACACAACAACTGTGCTGGAGAACTGAACAATGATGTTTAGAGAAAATACAACCATTAGTAATTAATTTAAAAAATATAACTGATCTAACAACTTATTCACTTATTCATTTTCTCTACAAAGTAAGCCTTTATAATAAAAATACCTGAGTGGCTTCTTCTGTTTGTTGTGAAGTAAATTTTTCTTTCAGTGCATATAGCTGACATGCGAGGTAGTAGCATTCCTTTCTCAGCTGTAGGATGATATCTTGGGCTTCCCTCACTTTGGACTTTTCATTTTCCAAAGCTAAAACTAACATTCTGTTGTTGTCTTGGTAATTTTTCAGCAATGTAGAAGTATTGGCTAAAAGGGGATTAAAAAAGTTTATCAGTTATTAAATCTAAACTTAAAAAGTGACATACATGGAAAACATAAAATAACTTACTGATTATTTGGCATGGTGCAGCTATAAAAGACTTGCGTTTGCCAATCTCTGCCAAATTTTTATTTCTTTTCTCTTTCATTCGCTTCTTTATGTCTTCAAGACTATCTTGAAAAGACTTTTTTAGGCACCTTTCCTTGGCCATCTTATGCCTAGGAATTTAAAACAACAAAAAGTATATAATTTTTCTGAAAGACATTATTAAATATAAAACTTTATACTAAAAATATATATTGTTCATAAATGGATTATGGATTAAATGGAAATGGAAATGGATTAAATAGAACTAATTGCAAAATTAACTCAAAGTAGATAAGTTAGCTGACCAGGTAATAATTTAAACTTTGTAGCTTTGAAATATCATTAATATTACTGTCATAATTTTATCCTCCTCAGGCACTTTATAAGGAAGTTTTATTAAATATGGATTTCCAACCACAAAATCCCATTATATGCCACCATTCATTCTTTAAAAAATACTAGTTGGGGTCTATATGCTAGGTACTATAGGAAGTGCTTATTATTACATTTCAATGCTATTATTATTTGTGTTTCTTATGGAAAATGTTTATGGCCAATTTTAGTGCTTAAATTTACAACATTAGTTCAGCAGTAATCATATACCTTTACTTTGTTTTCCAGCTCCTCTCTAATTATTAATTTATCAGAATAGTTCAGTTACTTTTCCACATTCTTTTAACCCAGTAGCACTTAAGACATTCACATATGCTTAAGAAAAGTCAAGGTAATCCCCAGAGGTTTAAACTATGTAGCACTACATACAATTTAAATAGGCTATTATAGTCCTAAAATAAGCAGGAACTAGAGAAGAGGAACAGGCTAGTATTCTCAAAGTTATTGCTAAAACTCAGGACTATAAATTATGACCACATCAAATAAGACATTAAATAAAGACTGTTCTAGTTTCAGTCCACAGTGAGCTATGAAGATGCTACAATTTGGTCTGAATGAAAGAGTAAGAGACTGCCTCAAAAAAAAAAAAAGGTAGTAAAACATGCATTGATAGAGGAATATACTATTGAGTGTACAATACGTAAATACACTTAATTGTTCAGTGATGCAAATCAGATATGCTTCAGCATGCTACCAGACATGTCTAACTACTTTTTGTGGATATCTCTTACCCTAGATTGTACTTTGCGGATCGTAACATTGCAAAAAAAAAAAAAAAAACTCTTGTTTCCTATGATAATCTAAGTATACAATTTTCATCATAAAGCATATCTTCATCTCCTCTAAGTTAGTAAAATATTTTTCTAAACCTAACATTTTCTTGAGTATTTTCTCCAAGTCTTATTTTACTCTTTTTATTGTATGGGGTCTTAAATATAGATAATGTATATCCCATTTAAATATTTTTTTCTACCAACGTATGATATCATATAATACTGGCAGATTACCAGTAGAGCAACAGCAACTATTAACACTAATGGCAGGTCACCTATTTTAATGTAAAAACAACGGTAAAAATCGTTTGAGAGCCATACAGATTAAGTAGCTAATCTAGTTTACTTTTGCAAAGCCTTAACTAAAAAACTTTCATTCTTAAATTTAGTCGAGTTAAAAACACAAAAGCAATTTGTCACATAAGTTTTCTTTTCTGTCTAGGGCAATGGTGTTAAGAGGGGTGTGTAGAGAGAACGAATGAAAGCTGAGAAAGGCCAGTGGTGCCGGATTAAGAATCTCAATGGTTACAGTAGTATTCTTGCAAGGGCTCTGAATTCAAGAACTTAAAATATTTGACCTCCACCCATAATTCTTCATTTAATCTTGCTGCGGAGGTAGCCACTGCTGATATCTCCAGGGTAACCGAGGAAGCGACAGGCCTGTACAAGGAAAGGACATCAAAGGTATTACGCTGCATAAACAATAGTTACCCATTTTCTTGTGTGTCTTTACGTGGAGCCTCGCTTTTTACGAGCGTAGAAACTTTATTCGCACATCACTTACTCTACACAATTCCGCAAGGTAAGGAGGTTCGGGTCCCCACTGGACAAGAGGAAACCGGAACATCAGGAAACACCATCGCAGATCGAGTGAATGAGCGGAGGAAAGCACCTGGTCAGTTTGACTCCGCAGCAGGAGCTATTGGCCACCGAACTTAGAATGACACTGAGAACTCGACAGAATTCAAAGAGAGAGGTCACTACGCCCTTGTTCCACACCTGTAAACGTACGGCTTCCCCTGCTCCTTGCCGGAAGTGGTCCTGGTCACCCTACTCCTGCAGGCGCGCCCAGAACGATACCTTGGCCACTACTTCTGCTTCTGCATCAGCTACCGCCCTCCTCCTTGCCTTCCAAGGCTCGGAGCGGGTCGCCAGCCAGGCGCTAGCCCCGCGCTCGGGTCTGTGGTACGGTCTCCTGTTGCTCTCAACGACGACTATATTCGAAATTTTCCGCCGCGCTCACCCATTGGCTAGCAAGAGGCGGTCACGTGATGCGACGGCGCTACCACCGCCGCCGACGTAGGCAGAGTCCCACCCCGCTAGGCTACGTCAGAGCACGCGCGCTTTCCGGGCGTCCACATCCGGGCACTTACCGCGTCCCAGCCTCTCTTTGGAGGCGGAACCAGTGGTCCAACCTCTCAAAACCTGCCAGGCTAGGACTTTTTTGGGTGGACTGACTCCGAGACCTTTAAGGCGGGGTAGGTTACCTCGTTCAAAGCTTCCTGTTTCTTTAGTTTGACAGCTTCCCATCTCCCCGGTCGTGCTCCAGGGCTCCCCCTTGTGAGAAGAATCTCCTTGATTGGTGGTCTGCTCAAGCAGTTAGCCAGCTTCCTACATGGAGGCAGCTTTTAAGGACATTGAACCAAAACGGGGAGGCGGGCGACAGAAAACTAACTTTGGATTAGAGAGATATTATCACACAAACCGCAGATAGAGGAAAATTTCAGTTACATGTTCTTAGCCGGGCTACCTGTGTCTTTAACTCTTCACAGGAAATGGTACTGGCATCCTACCAGTTATAGACCAAGAGTCCTGAGCATTCATCCTTATTGATTCGTCTTCCCTTAACCTTTCTCGCATTCAGGCACACAGGACTGCCGACGACCTTCTAAGTATCTCTCATACCCACCCACTTCCTCCCCCAGCCCCAATCAAGCCTTCTACCGCACCTTCTCTAACTGTGGACTCCGCTGCCTCTGTTCGTTTTCAAAGTAATATTTTTACAAAGCAAATATGAAACTCTACAGCGGCTCCCCATTACATATAAAGCTCAAACTCCTTAACATGTTTGATTCTTAAAGAGCCCAATGGTTCCTGGTTCTAGCTCTTGAGGATTTTCTTTCTTGTCCTTGAAATTCCTCTTGCCACTTTTGCCCATGTTTCTGACAAGAGGAGTCTTTCTTTCCTTTCCCTGGGCCTGACTTGCTCTTATTCAACATGAAGGGCTCATTGTAGAGATGAATTTTTCAAGGAAGACTTATCTGTCTCAAAAGCCACGTAGTAATCTGCTTTACCCTTTTCTTAGTGCCCCATTCTTTCCCCTTGATAGTCCATGTGACTTCTGACTTGTCTGTCATTGCCTGTTTATTTTAGTTACATAAGGGCAGAACTATATCTGCCTTAACTGTTCACAGTTAAATTGTCAGCATCTCATTCACAATTTGAAAGGGTCAAATAAAGAGACAATAAAGGAAAGAGTGAATGAAAACTGATCAGTTGCTTTGAATCTAGACATTCCTTATGAAGATTTTTTTTTTTTTAAAGGTAACTGGCATTTACATCCTTACTTCAGTCTAGGAGCCTTCCTGGTATGAGTGGAAGAAGGTGGAACATCCTTCTCTACCCAACAAACTCTCTTATTCTCCAAATTTACCATATTAACTCTGTTAGTTTTCAGTTTACAATCACTGGGCAATGTGGCTTATATTTACAGAAACATCAAGAAGAAATGAGCAGAGAGGTTATTTGTTGTTTGAAGACAAAGTATGAAGAGAAATGTGAGAGCAGAGACAAGTGCCAGCGTCATAGGCAAATTGACCTGTGCTCAAAAGGGTGCACACTTGGTTTAAATACTCTGCCCTCATCTTAAAATTCTTAATTTCATCTTTGAACTTGGGTAGTCATTTTGAATCTGACTGACCTTTCATGCATTGTGAGTCCACTGGAATTCTATGCTCATGCTCCATATCAACACCTCTGCATCTGGTATTCAGGGGAGCTGACAGCCCTGAGAGGCCATTTTTTGCATTCAAACCAGAATTTGTTTGAAACAAGGAAAGGCCATGTACAACTGGAAAGTCTTATTGTATTTTCCAACCACTTACACTAAAAATGTTGACCTAGAAGGAAAAGGTAATATAGGACAACTTATAACTCCTTTTCTTTTCAGTGCTTCTCTACTTATTAGAAAGCTGAATGTTTTGCCGTGCATCTTGAAGAGTTTTGTATTGGCCTACATGGATTACATACCTGGTCCTGATCAAGGGCTCAGAGTTTCTGTCTTTTTGAGGGGTGCCTTGCCCTTTCCCACTTTGAAACAGTCAGACTTCTGATTGGGTCTTTTTTATAGAGACTTTTAGAATAGAATGCTGAATTGGGGGCTCTGACCCACCACTAAGGGAAAAGACCATGAGTTCCAGCATAGGTCACTTGTGTACATTTTGATATTAAGGAACTATATTCCTATTGGCATCAACAGCTCTTTGAAAATATTGTGGAAACTACAACTGTCTTCCCTGGGAAAAGTGTACATATTTCTTGTCCCACAAAAATTTACTAGTTTTATATTTCAGAGAGTTTATTGGTATTCTGAGGCTGAGGATTATGAAACTCAGGATCCCTGATGAAATGTGGTACTTCAGAATTCTGTGGAGAATTGGTAGTACTCAGTGCTAGGACAGGAGAAACAACTTCAGATATTTGAGAACAGTAATCATGTTTTCTTTTCTAGCATAGTGAATATTCCCAGGTCCTCCAACCATTTCTCCTGTTGCTCTATTCAGAAATCAGCTTATGTAAGTGCCTTTTGACATGGCATCCAAAATGAAATGCTAAGTAAGTAAGGGAGCAAGAGTGTTCACTCCCTTTTTGGGGAGGCAGCTATCTACTAACAATTAGGACTGGGTTTGGCTGCGAGTAGCAGAAGATTCCTAAATAATATTGGCTTAAATGGGACAGACTTTTATTTCTCTTTCAAGGAGTTTTGGGCAGATGCAGTCTAGGATTGAATTGGCCAATTCCTAAGGGACCCAGGTTCTTTCAAACTCACTGGATTGCAATTCCTAGGATGTAGCCCTTATCCTTTTTTTTTTTTTTTTTTCTGAGACAAAGTCTCACTTTGTCACCCTTGGTAGAGGTAGAGTGCCCTGGCATCACAGCTCATAGAAACCTCCAACTCTTGGGCTCAAGCGATTCTCTTGCCTCAGCCTCCCACACAGCTGGGACTACAGGCAGCCGCCACAATGCCTGGCTGTTTTTAGATACGGGGTCTCAGTCTTGGTCAGGCTGGTCTCAAACTCCTGAGCTCAGGCAATCCACCTGCCTCAGCCTCCCACAGTGCTAGGATTACAGGCATGAGCCACGCCTGGCTAGCCCTTATCCTGTGGTGCCTGGTGGTTTTTTAGTCCCATGTAGCAGGATAAGGAAATGAAATAAAGAAAAAGGTCAAAGGGAACTTTCTAGTAGGCGCTTAGGGATGTTAACACCTTTGCCTATACCTATGGACTAGAACTAAATCGCAAGCCATATAGAACTGCAAGAGAGTGGGAAATGTGGTCTTTATTCTGGATGGCAATGTGCTAAGCTAAAAATTCTCTTACGATGAAAATACGTAATATTGAGGAATTAAGAGTAGCAAAAATAGGGATTTTTTTGTAGCCTCCACTGTATTGCCACACCTGAGATTATATAATCCAGGATTTCTAAGAAGTAATCACAACTGTGGGTATCTGCCTTTTAATAAGCATTTACTGTGTCAAACACTGTGCAGTGTGGTTTATTTATTTTGGTTCCACTAACATGAATCCATGTTCTTTAATGATGTTCATTTTAACCCTAGAAATTATCCAGCTGACACCAAACTTAAATGTTCTAAGAAAAACTAAGTTGCCTTACCAGGATGGCAAAGAGCTGAATTTGGGAGTCTGCTCTTGACTAATGATGCCTGACACATGGTAGATAATAAATAAAAAGCTACTGAAGGATTTAAATGAATGGTATAAATAGAGATCACATTTCAGATGTGGAGATAAAGCAAAATATAAAGGTAATTATGTGAATACTCTTGACCCCAATTAAGCTTAATGCAGTGCTACTCAAGCTTCAGTGTGTGTAAGAATCACTTAGGATGCAGATTCCTAGGATTTTACCACAAGAGATTCTAATTCTGTTTGCTTGGTGTGAGGTGGCTACTTTTTCAAACACATAATTCTGATGGTTGTGGTCCACTGACCACACTTTGAGTAAGACCAGAATCAAGGAATAACAGGTGCTTAAATTACATGATCAAGTATTGTTCTAAATTCTGATCCTGATACCACTTTATTCCCTTTTTTTTTTCAGTGCTTACCATTTGTTTTCTGAGGAATTTATATATCAAGCCTTTGAGGTATGTACTGTTACCATGTGTATTCCCAGATGAGGAAATCAAGGTGACATTGTACTAGAAGATAGACTGGATTTTGAACCTAGGAAGTCTGGCTTCAAAGTCCATGTTGTTAACAACTGGACTATATGCTGCTACTTCTTCCTTTTATTATATCACGGTAGTGAATAGCCTATGTTAAAGATAATTCATAGTTTAATTATATTTGCAACATACAGTGGACGGACATGTCATTCATCTACCTGATAGACTGAGAAGAACTTATGAGAGTGTAACCCAATTAGTCAAAATTCCTTGTTTAATTCAATAGGTATTTAGAATGGTTAGTGCATGATTCAAATAATTTTAACTTCTTAAAAATCTTGCTCTCAAAGACTAGTGAATATTTGTAGCTGCATTACTTTGATGATTTTTCTAAATGTGAATGCTTGTTATTTCTAATTTCATTTATTTTAATGTTATATTGGATTGAAAATAAACACAATATTTTTTTTTTTACTTAAGGATCTAAAATTCTGGAAAATTTCTTTTCTTTCTAATTTCTCCATAATTTTAAAGAGAGAAATTAAAATGAAAAACTCTTCTCTATTTATTTGGCAATTAAGAAATACATTTATTTGGTTCCTCCTTGAAATTGGTATTTTAAAAAAATCTCATTAGTGAGAGATTCACACAATAGTTATGTAGTGTGATGTGGATTAACTGGAAGAGCAATAAAAAAATTCAGAAACTTAGTGACCAAAATTGTCAGAATTAAAAATACAGTAAAGCATCAGATTGTTTTGTGACAGTGCTTCTTGACATCTGCTTATGTTGGTTTAGTCCTTTTTTTCAGGTCAACAGTAAGAGGTTATGGAGAGCATGTACAAGCATAAAATGGGTAGACAGGGTGCAAGGAATAGATACTACTTTATGTTATTTGTATGTTTCATTTGTTTTAGAAATATGTATTGCTTTCTTAAGACTATAATTTTTTTTTTTTTTTATTCCTAGTGACTCTCTTTCTTTTAGCACAGTGCCATGCATGTGAACATTTAATTGGATTATAATGCTAATGCTGATGAAGCATATTTTGTGCCAGGAAAATGCCAGTGCTTTGTATGAATTAACTCATTTTATCCTCAGAATAGCCTATGAAGTTGGTACTGTTATTAAATCTTTTTTTTTTTTTTTTTTTTTTTTTTTTTGTCAGAGTCCCACACTGTCACCCAGGGTCGGTTACCATGGCAGAATCATAGCTCACACCCACACCGGGGCGCAAGTGATTATCTTGCCGCAGCCACTGGAGTGGG
>CAUYRH010024445.1:0-10896 GCA_963574655.1 Perodicticus potto | reverse complement strand
CTCAGTCTCCAGTTAGCCACAGGCTCAGAATTCTGAAGGTAAACCTGGTTCCTGGTTGCTGTATTTTCTGTTAAAATGTTTGTCCCCGAAACCAAGAAGCAACAAAGAGAAATGTCATCAAGCCACATGCAGTAAAGATGGTTCCAGTCCATGAACCCCTGTATCACTCTCCCTCTGGAGAAACCCTAACTGCCCCCTTCTATCATCGCCCGATTCAGCAGGAAGCAGTTAGATGGAGTCTTCGCCCTTTTCCCCTAACAGCAGTTAGAGTTTCTACTCGGAGAGGGAGAATTGACGCAGGACATTTGGTGCCCTAGCCAGCTCAGTGGAGCTGGTGGAGCTGGCGGACCTGCCGCCTCCTCCTTGGCAGTGTCGGTGCTGCAGCAGCCAGCTGAAGAACCAGCGGGCTGGATGACAGGCAAGGAGGGGTCCTCCAACCCCCACCGGAGACTCCAATAGCCAAAAATCCCGGACAACTGCCGAGGAAACACCTGTGGCTTGGTGTCTCCTTCACTTTACACTTAGGACTAAATGTGGAACCCCCATTTAGGGGGTCAATTTCATGTGAATTTCCTAGGCTTCAATTCCATGAATGGACTGTGTCCATTCATTGATACATTCATTCACCTTGCCCCTGGCGGAAGGGACTGTGTTCATTCCTTTCCTGGCCAAGGAACCGATACACCTATATATACCCCAGACTAAAAGCCTAAAGGAGGAGATGAGGAAAGACCGGGAGAGAAACGGAGAGAGCTTTTCTCTCCCTACTTGAGTTCTCTCTCTCTACCAGGAGCTTTAGTGCTTTCTGTATTCTTTTCTGTAAATAAATTCTGTCTTACCACTGGAAAAAAAAAAAAAAGAAAATGCCATGAAGGCTATGTTAAACAGTTAGATGAAAACATTTCAGATTGTATATGAAACCAGCACATTGTACCCCTTGATTGCACTAATGTACGCAGCTGTGATTTAATAAAAAAAAAAAAAGGAAGATGTTTGTCACCAATTTTTCAAAATCATTGGTTAGAATTCATTTTAGTCATTTTTGTAGTAAAGACATAAATGTAGACTCATTTTCCTAATAATAAATATTCACCATCTGCTATCTTTTCAGGTTGAACATGAGAAATATTGTGACCAATATCGTTTTGCTAGGGAGCAAAGGAAGATCCTGTTATCGAATTGGAATAAGCATAGGAAAGACTTTATACAGAAGGCGATGCTGACCCTCATCGAGGCTTGTGCAACTCATGAAATGGAAAGCACATTGGCTAAGGACAGGAAAAAGCAACAGGAACTGTGTGCTGAGCTGAAGGCCAAGGTAAGGTGTTTCAGTGTTTGGGTATTCATTTAAGAACCCACTTTTCCCTTTGTTCAAACCCAACCTAAAGTTCACTTTCTCTAAAAAGCCTATCTTGAACAAACTGTTAGTTTGAATCATATGAAATTGTAATTATGGGCGGCGCCTGTGGCTCAGTGAGTAGGGCGCCGGCCCCATATGCTGGAGGTGGCAGGTTCAAACCCAACCCCGACCAAAAAAAAAAAAGAAATTGTAATTATTTTAGGCCAAAAATTGTCAACAATTTCACATGGCTCAACCATAAGTTACTGGTGTGCAGGATGTTAATACTGACGTTTGGATTGAGACATCTCATACCAACCATAAATGGTATAGCCTGAGGGGCTGGACAAAAATACAGAGTGTAACTATGAAGTAACTGTCTAATGCTGATGCAAAGACTCTTGGACTTCTCATTCACAGCAAATATAGGTCAAGTTATAAAGAGGAAAGAAGATTCATGAGGGGATACATTGGGGTAAGCTTTCAGGGCTGTGTGTGAGCCCTCAACAAAGTGTGGGGGGTAGATGAGGTTTGTCTTCTCCCCAGACCTGGGATTGTCAGGGGGCTTGCGGATGGCGTAGAGACTTAGTAGGCAACCCCTGTAGTTAGGAGGATTAAAGCTGTGTCTGATGCTTATGGGAAAGTCCAGGGAGCTGCCTCCATGGCAGAACTGAAAGCAGGAAGCTGCTGTGTCGGGAGCAACTGCATTCCCAGACCAGTTGCAGGTGCATGAGTCCTGGAGCCCTGGGGTGGATATGACACCCCAGGAATATTGGCAGGAGTCATTAAAACAAATTATGTTGAGGTATAACATCCATCAAGTGCACAAATTTTGATTTATTGACAAATGATATGGTAGGAGATTGATAGTGCAGCAAGAAACTTTATTCTCTTGATAGAAAAAAACCTGGCAGTCATTAGGCTATAGCAATTAATAGCATGTACAAACAAATGTCTTTGTCTTAAAACCTTAGAAGAAAATTGCCTTCTTTGAATTTTTTTCAAAACAAAAATAGATTTCTTTTGACATTGCATAAGCTTGACACCTGAAATGGATAGAAGCTGTGTCAAGGCTGATCTACCATGGGCTGCAGAGCAAATGCACGTTTCTAATCATCATCGGGCTGATCAGAAGCACAGGGGTCAGGGGCAAAGGCAAATCCTTGTGCTCTTAGCTGGTTTATCCTCATTTTGCACACATTATCATTAGCCCTTGAGCCATGCTGTAGGGTGTTCTCTGTGCTTTGGGGTAATCCTATATGTAGTAAAGTGCACAGTGCTTACAGGTCCTGCTGGGTGAAGTTCCACATGGATCTACACTCCCATGCAAACGCCACTGAGATCAATATGTAGAACTTCTCCTGCAGCTCCGAAGCCTTCCTTCCTCATGCCTCTTCTCAGCAAATCCTACCCCATCTGCACCCACTATTCTGACTTCCTCAGCATGGATTAGGTTTGTCTACTCTTGAACTTCATATATGCACAGCACATACTCCCCAGTACATCTTCCTCACGTCTGTTTCACCCTTGTTGCATGTTATAGCCATTTGTTCTTTATTGCTGTGTACTATTTCATCGTACGTGCAGGCATTTTCCTATCAATGGAAATTTGAGTTGTTTCCAGGTTTTTGTTACTATAAGGGTGCTAAGAACATTTTTAGACATGTCTTTTGTATGTGCCTATTAGGAACCTGAAAGAGAAGTCACTCGTCAAAGGAAAATGTGCATGGCCCACATCAGGGGCGTTTTTCTAGGAACAGCCCAGCTCGCAGCCAAGACAACAAAACTGCTAGAGGATAAGAGTCAGCATAACCACCTGCCGGGTTTGCGAAGGACAGTGTTAGTCACCAATCAGATGAGAACTTTGCTGTCCTTTCCTTTGCGTCTCCTCTGTCCCCTCTCCCTCCTGTGGGCCCTGAGGGCCTAATCATTAGGGAAGTGTAAAGAGAAACCATCTTCTGAATGAAGAGGAAAGAGTTGACTGCTCTCTTGCACATGGACACTTTAATTTTGAATGAACGCTGTGTTTTGGGTTTTGAATGAATGCAGAGGTTACCATGGGCCCCTCTGCAGCCCAAGGGAAAGTTGGGTGTTTTGTTGAGTTTTCATCTGGTGACAGGTAAATGTCAGAGTGGGGGCACAAAAACAAAGCTGTGCTTTGATTATTTCCCACGTGTCACACTGTTGAGTGTCCTCTGTGCATCAGGCTTTCTGATGGATGCCTTATAAGCATTTTCTGGTATTATCTACAGTCATATCTAAGTTGGGATGTGCAGAGGTTGCCTCAGACCATCCACCTACCGAAATCAGAGGTGTGGCTCCTGGAGAAAACATGATGTGGATTGACAAATACCTCTGAACTTTCAAGGATGAAACCTCAGACTAAATGTGGGCAGAAAACAGAGAAACTGGAACATAAAGTGAATGGTCATAAAATGGATACTCTTTCCTATAAATGGCATTGTTGTTGGAATTTGTGTTCCTGGTGAGGGAGTGAAGCTCAATAAATTATAGCTGGGACCAAAAATAAGTCATAAAAGGAAAAGAATAAATGTATGAACACTATAGTAATTAAAAATCTTAAGTTATTCCTGTGATTTTATTTTCATCTGGGAGGAAACTTTTGTCCCTCTTCTTCACTTGATAAGTCTGAAAGCTGAAAATCACTTCCTGAAAGATGAAGTGACTTGTCTTAGGTTCACACCAGCTCACTCAACTTGAAATTCTAGTATCATCTCAGCCTCACACGGGTTTACATACAAGAATCCCACAAAATAATAGAAGATATTTATTATACTCTAGGCCCCAGTGGGTTGTAAAGTGGATCCAGAGAATGTGAAAAATATTACTTCATTGTGTCATAAATTTGACCTTTCTAAACGAATATGCTAGCTATCATAAACATCAATTAAACAGTTAGCCATAATTTTGTTCTCAGCCTTGCAATTTTAAAGGGCTTTTGGGGAGCTTTTAGATGATTGGTTCTTTTAAGAAAAGTTTTAAAGGAATTTTGAAATAATATACTTGCACACTCCCTCTGTGTCTCTGTTTTATTTTACTTTGGTTTTTGTCAGCAGTTGATGTAGCAGGCACGGCTGTTTAGGCCTCTCACCTGAGGGATGAGAGGAAAGGGAGGAAGTCGAGCGCTCCTTGTCTTTCTCCCAAGTTTGCCCAGAATGCAGCCTAGACTACTGTCAGCTGTGCACTTGATTCCTTAGCACCCTTGCCTTTCTACGGCATGGCTGGGGAACCTCATTCCCAGAGCTGTCTTACCATTGACTTTCTTTGCTTCCATGATGGGGGGCTAAGTGCTGCTGGGGAAAAGTTAATTTAATCTGGCCTCTCACTGCCACGTGTGAGGCCTTCGTCTGACCATTCTCACATTCCTCTTCAAACTGTTCCAAATGACTTCCACTCCTCAAGATCCTTCCCTGACACCATTCAGCCTCATCCCCAGATTCCCAATATATAAGCCACCTCCCACTTTATCAAGAAAATTTAGTCACTGAGGAACTGAGGAGTGAAAATGACCTCTGATTTCCTCCCTGTGTTTTTCTTTCTCTTGGTGATTGCCAGCCTTCCTCTAGATACATGATGTGATACTTCTACGTGTAAAGGTCCAGTCCTTCCCCATAATGTTTGGAATGCTGACCCATCCAACTACTTTAGAAGTGTGATTCTAGACTGGGCATGGTGGTTCACACCTGTAATCCTAACACTCTAGGAGGCTGAGGCAGGAATATCCCTTGAACTCAGGAATTGGACACCAGCCTGAGCAAGAGTGAGACCCTGTCTTTACTAAAAATAGAAAAATTAACCAGGTGTTGTAGATGGTGCCTGTAGTCCCAGCTACTTGGGAGGCTAAGGCAGGAGGATCACTTGACCTCAGGAGTTTGAGGTTGCTGTGAGTTGGGCTAATACCATGGCATTCTAGCCTGGGCAATGACAGAGTGAGACTCCATCTCAACAAGAACAAAACAAAACAATAAAATAAAATAAAAATGCTCTGTCTCAGCTACTGACATGCCATCCAGACTGAGGAAGACCTGGAAGCTTTGGGGCCATGGGAGCCACGGCCACAGCCATCAACAGCAAGACCTGGAAACACCCAGGAGGCCGGGGTAATGCTGGTGGCATGCATCAGCACAGGATCAACTTCAACAAATATCACCCAGGTGACTCTGGGAAAGTTGGTATGAGGCATTACCACTTAAAGAGGAACCAGAGCTATTGCTACTGTCAACCTTGATAAATTGCGGACATTGGTCAGTGAGCAGACATGGGTAAATGCTGCCGAAAATAGGACTGGAGCTGCTCCCATCAGTGGTACAGGACGATGGGGCTGCTACAAAGTTCTGGGGCAGGGAAAACTCCCAAAGCAGCCAGTTACTCTGAAGGCCAAAGTCTTCAGCACAAGAGCTGAAGAGACGATTGAGGGTGATAGAGGGGCTTGTGTCCTGGTGGCTTGAAGCCACGTGGAAGAGGGATTTATTAAATGTTTTTCCCTTATGGTCTGAGTATAGTTCTTTGGTGTCATTCCTGCCTTACCTGCATATTGGGAGTCCAACAGGTTCTAAGAGTTAAGGGCATGGGCTTCTTCTGCCTCCTCTCACAGTGCATAGGAAAGATAGGACCAACCCTTGGAGACCAGAGTGAGAACGATATCTACTGACGATTGAAGAACCTGTTGAAAGGACCATTTGTGTTGCACTTTTAATTTTACACTGAGTGGAAGAATGCATTCTTAACTGTTCCATGTGGCTCATAAGGGAACAGTGGCAGGATTGAGGCAGTTTACCATCTGCATTTTAAACATAACAGGGCTTCCATATATGTTGAAAGTGGGCTAGATTCCAGACAGCAGTCGTCAGAGATTCACAGGTCCCTGTGCGTCAGCATCTTAATGTTCAAAGAGATAATCATGAAATGTAAGATTTTTTCTAGTCTGAAATGTATCTTGTAGAGAAAATTGGGAAATCCTAAAGGCTGTAAACTGGTATTAGGGTTGATGACCAAAGCTTAGTTACAGATAGGATCCTTAAGGTCTTTGTATATCTCAGCGTAAATTGTTATTTGCTACAGTTTTATAGCTCTTTCTGAGCGGTTGGACCAAAATAACAATCTAGAATCTGGGTAAAGAAATAAAAAATATATATATAATATAATATAATATTGGAAGTGCAATTCTAGGTAAGTTCCCACCTAATGGGTACAGTGTCACTAGAAAGTTGAAAGACTCAACAGCAAGTTGGACTTTACCTTACAAATGCAAACAATGTAATCTAACTGTATACCCTCATGTTAATCCACAATTTAAAAAAGGAATTGTGATTCCGGAGATGGTCTCTTTCCCTTATTTTTGTTTCTCTTACTCTTTGTAGTATTTCTTGCAGTCTGTATACATGGTTAAGTCTTTCTTACACATATAAAGAAATCTTTTCTAAGCAACTCACCTTCTAGCTCTTGGGCTGTCCCTAGTTCTATCCTTTCTTTTGAAATCAACCTTTTGAAAGAATAATCTATACTATTGTCCCCAGAACTTTCAACCTCTCCAATCCACTTTAACCCTCTCCTTTCACCAAGGTCACTGTTGACCCTCATTTACCTAATCCCACCAATGTTTTTCCGTCCTGATACCTCTGGATCTCTCCACTCCATTTCCCGGTTGACTACCCACTCTTTGACATTCTTTACTCTCCCAGCTTATATAAAACTGTTCAATCTGCCACACTTAAGGTGCTTCTAAGACTACCTGTGTATTTCTCACTGTCTGTCCATTCCCACAACCCTGGCAACCTTCAGTTTTCTTTCCTTGCTCTTTGCTTTTCTCTATTTCATTTGGCCCCAAGCATCCTGTGATTTCATCTGCCCTTTTATGCTAGTTACTGTCAAATCTTTTTCCCCATCCCTGAACAGCTCTCTCTTGAACCTCATATATCCAGCTACGTGCTAATTATATCAACTTGGAAATCTACAGATGCCTCAAACTCAGTGTCCAAAATGGAAATCTTTAATTTCCTGTGGTAAATTTGGACTTCTTTCTTAAAACTTAGCTGCTGCTTCTCCCTCACCCTCATTGCCATTTACCAACTTTGGAAAATGTTGTCTCTTCCCTGTCTACCCCTCCCTCTCTGTCAGAGGGCCCTGGACATTGCTCCTGAACTCTTGCCCCAGCCCTCTAATGGCTGTGCTGCACAGCCTGCCCTTCTGAAATCCCTCCCTAAATTACAGCCAGCATGCCCCATCCAAAACACAACTCAGGGATGCCGTCCCGATGGTAACTTCCCAGTTGCTCACAGTAATGGCCCAACTTCAGGGCATGGCTTTCAGGTGCTCAGGAACGTGGGCCCAGGTCCCTTTTCAGCCTGCTTTTCTGCCACACTCTACTCCGCACCTTACAATTCAGAAATATCAAACCATTTATAAGCCGCTCCCCCTCTCCCCCTGCCACTGCACCAGGCTGCACATTCTGTTTCCCGTCTCTGTAGCTTTGCTCTAGCTGTTGTTGGCTGTGCCTGAAAGGCCTCGCCTGCCTTCCTTCATTTGGCTCAGTCTCACTCGTCTTCAATATTCAGCTCAAATGTCTGTTACACAGAGATTTTCTCAAGTCCCTGACTAGATTCAATATCCTCTTTGCTCTTCCTAGTCTTTTGTTCATAACTCTGGCTTGCCAATGATTATGATCAAGGAACCCTGAAAAACCTCTGTCCCCGCACAAGTGCAAGAAGGAACCCCATCTTATTCATCTTGGTATAAAACTCTCCCTTACCCCTGCTTAGGTTTTCAGCATTTGAAACCTGACAGGTGCTCAGTAACTTTTGCTGAAGTAAAGAATAGAAGCCTCAGGCATTTGCTTCCTCTTCTCAATCCTTCCTGACATGGTACCATTCTCACTACCTTTTTTCTAACTTGTTTATCAGGAGGCTTGCTGTAGAAACAAGTACATGATGTGCAAAGTCATTAAGAAGTGAAATACAAGACTTAATTGTCAACAGTGAATATTCTGAGATGCCAAATGTAGTTTTAAAAATAAAACCTGGCTACCCACAAAAGTGAGGTATATTTTAGGCATGAACAAAGTCACCAGGCGCTTAGTTTTCTTCTCCACTTCATCTTACTTGTCCACTTTTTATTCACATTTCTAGCTGGTCATACACCTGGCCAAGAAGCCATAGGAATAAGGGAAATCAGATAATGTTGATGTAGAAGACACCGTTTTGGATAAATATCATTTGAGTGCCATCTCCACATTTGATAGCTCTCTACAGTATTGATTCCTTCCATAATTCCCCTTCTCCACAGATTTCAGCCTCCTTGGTGTTCGAGAACATACATGGACTTAGGTTTCACAAATCAGATGTGGGTGATACTTTAATGCAAATAGAGAATTTTCTGATTTCCTGTTCCAGAGATAATGAATGGCTGATATCACACTCACCCTCACACAACTATGGAAACTGAAAAAAATGTTTCAAAAACTATTTGTAGGCATTTGACAACCAGCGTATGGATAACATACTTGACATAAGAGCAGCGTTGAGAGTTAGCCTCATATTTACCCTGGATTTCTTTATGAGATCATTTTCCAGTGTAAGGTGGACACACAGATAACTCAAGCAGAGAATGATAGTCTTAGAGGTGAAAGAAGCAAAGATGGGGTTTGGTCTGCAAAGGCAGGTGAGATTTGGGGGACTAAAGATGAAGGAGTGGAAAATAAAGAGCCTCTAAAATGTATATAAAATACCTCTGGATCTTTTATCAGCTTCTAAGCTCTGGATGCACGAGGTGAGATACCCAAAAGCCAACAAAGAACAGCTCCCAGAGGCTGATAACTGAGTAGAGACTTCAGAGGCTACAGTGCACAAATCTAGGAAGCTGTAGAAATGGAAGTTCTAGTCCAGCCAAAGTGGAAAGGTTTTGGTGAACACTCTGGACCTCTGGTTGAAACCCTACAATGGCCCAGGCCCTGTGGGATTGTTTCTACTTCTGACATCATCCTAAGGGGTGTTTCTCAGTACTAGGAGATACAGCAAGTTGTTTCTTCTTTAGTGATCCCCATACAATATACTTCTTTGGGAAAAAAAAAGAATGATTCAATTGGAAGAGGATGGATGTCCAGTTTACTACAGGAACTGACAAGCATTTAATAATTTCTGACAATTTAAGGCATTTGTTTATGCATGCTTGGTATGGTAAATTGTGCCATGCACCATCAGCATAATCAGTCCTGTTGATGAATGAAGCCTTGCATTACTGGCTTCCCTATAGCCTCTACAGTTGGGGGCATTTACAGAGAAGTTTCCTGTGGTTAGCCATGGATATAACATTGGCAGGAGCGAGAGAGCTCTGAGGAACCATAAGCATCATGCCAGAGTGATTTTTGGTCACAGCAGCAGATGGCACTTCCTCTGTATGGCTATATCATGCTATCTCTGACTCTTGGCTCTGTATGGCTATATCATGCTATCTCTGACTCTTGGCAGGTAGCTAATTGAAATTCCACAGGGTTTGGAGAGTTGATGAATCTACATATTAGTTCCAAGTAAAATAGTCCAAGTAGCCCTACTCTTAAAATGTCTTAGTTTTAAAAGCTTATGTGTCTGCATTGGGGTTTATTTTATAAAGTTTAAAAGAGGCTGTTTAATGTTCTTTATAATGAGAGCCTTATATTTCTGTTGCAAGTCATAACAATATCTCACAAGATGTTTTGCAAATGAGGATACTTGGTCTGGAATATAGATGTTTGTATTTTACAGTTACTTTATGCAATAAAACTTCAGGCAACCATAATTGCAAGTACTGAGTAATTTAACAGAAGTTCCAGCTTGGAGTTGAAAAGCCAGTATTTTTTAATAACTGTTAAAAATAAATACATTTTTATTAAAAAATGTTAAGTGGGTCTAGCGGAACAGAATAAAGAATCCAGATATAGATCTAAATATCTAAAGTCAGTTGATTTTCAACAAAGACACAAAGTCAGTTGAATGGAAAAAGGGTAGTCTTATGAAAAAATGATGTAAACCATTGAATAACTGGGTGCAAAGATAAATAAACCTCATGCCCTATAAAAAATTCACTAAGAGTAGGGTGGCGCCTGAGGCTCAGCGAGTAGGGCGCCTGCCCCATATACTGAAGGTGGCGGGTTCAAACCCGGCTTCCACCGAACTGCAAAACAAACAAACAAAAAAATAGCTGGGCGTTGTGGCAGGCGCCTGTAGTCCCAGCTACTTGGGAGGCTGAGGCAAGAGAATCGCCTAAGCCCAGGAGCTGGAGGTTGCTGTGAGCTGTGTGACGCCACGGCACTCTACCCGAGGGCAATAAAGTGAGACTCCGTGTCTACAAAAACAAAACAAAACACAACACAAACAGTCTAGCTCAGGTGTCCTCAAACTTTTAAACAGGGGGCCAATTCACTGTCCCTCAGACCACTGGAGGGCCAGACTATAGTTTAAAAAAAAAAAACTATGAACAAACTCCTATGCACACTGCACATATCTTATTTTGAAGTAAAAAACAAAACGGGAACAGATACAATTCACACCAACTCATGTGGCCCG